>SJYC01126501.1:0-137443 GCA_006408675.1 Madoqua kirkii
AGGAGGGGAGGGGAAGGTGGGAGGAAGCCGGGGCGCCTCGGGCGCACACGCATGGCCGCATGTGCAATGAGCAGCTCTTGGGAACCTGCTGCACAGCGCAGGGGGCTCAGCTCTGCGCGGCCCTCGACGGGCAGGACGGCAGGCCCAGAGGAGGGCAATGTGTGCACTGACGGCTGAGCCACACTGCTGGACAGCAGAAGCTAGCACAACATGGTGAACCGCTTATACTCCAATTAAAAACTACAATTTAAAAAGTCAGTCTCATGGTGGAAAATCTTACAGACGTCACTTAACCAAGTGACCCAAGCTGACGTGACCTGCAACCATGTGCCTTCTGATGTGCTGGGAAGGACACGGCACCAGTCTAGGTACCCTTCCTGCCGACAGGGCACCATCTGCATCTAGTCACGAGGGAACATCAGACAAGCCCAAATTGAGGGACTTTCTGCAAGGTAACAGCCCTGTGCTTTTCAAAAATGTCAGTGTGCAGAAGATCAAAATCAGGCTGTGGAACTCTCAAAGAATGAAGGAGACCAGAGTAAAGGTCACCGAATGCAGTGTGGCATCCTGGGTGGAGTCCTGACTCAGAAAGAAAACCCCTGGTGAAACGTGAACGCACTCTGTAGTAGATTAGATAATAACAATGCAATGCTGAGCTTTCGGATTCTGGTCACCATATTGTACATAAGAATAAGTGAAGTTTCTTGATCTTAAGAAACACCTACTTAAGTATTTGGGGGAAAGGGACATTAGACCTCAGTGCCCTTAATCGACTCTCAAATGGTTCAGAAAACAAGAACCTATAAATAACAATGACAAAGAACTCGTGACCGGTGCTGACGACTGGACATGGAAGAAACTGCAGGATTCTTTAAAGCGTGCCTGCAAGTGTTCTGTAAGTTTGCAATGATTTCACAGTATGAACTGAAAACATTTCAGTATCAGGAAGTGATCACTGCTTCCTCCTGGGTTCCGGTTTGCTGTGCCTGGGCTGGAGGGAGAATTTTCATTCCTAAGCACAGCCTTGCTGTTCTGCTGCAATTCTCCTGTCCCTGACATCCTGCAAGGCCCCAGCAGAAATGCGTGGAGCCACTCACGATAGAAAAGCTCGTGCTGTGGGTCCACCAGCCACAGAGCTGCCACCCAGGTTTCATAGCTGACACCCCATGTCGCTAAAGATGTGACGCAAGGTTCAGATCTACTGCAGTTTGCCCCTTTGAGTGATGGACATCGTGTAGAATGAAGCGAGGAAACACTAATTTCAACAAGTCTGCAGAAGTCCTCCAGGAGCCAAGGGGCTCATTCATTGCCTGTCTTATCCTGGTGTTGCTAAGTAAACTGTGCCAGAGGCAGCGTCTCAGCGAATGATCGACAGACCTACCAATTATGGACATCCGCTTCCGGTCACTGTTGAAGTCTAAAAGGGCAAGAACATGGTAGGTCCTCTCCGTGCCCAGCTCACTGATGGTGATCGTGTTCTGAGTCCTGGCGAGGAAGACAAAGCCGAAGTTCCTGGCGGCGCTTACGAGAGCACCCTCGTCAGGAGAGGCTGCCTGGTAGTTGAGCTGACCTAACAGAAGAGGCGAGAGAGAAAACCAGAAGAGCTGAGCTGGCCAGCTAGTGTTCACCGCTGCGGTTCACACGGAAGGTGAGGATGTCCAGTGATCCCTTGAGACCTATGGGGGGTCGGTTCCAGGAGTCTCTGCAGATAACAAATGCCTTGGATGCTCTGGTCCCTTCTAGAAAGTGGCAGACTACAGTGGATGCAGTTGGCACCCTGCATCATGGACACAGAGGGCCGACTCTGTTGCAAAGCCCAAAACATCCCCAAGAAAACACATTGCTGATTCTTAAGGAGTGTGCCAACGGTCACAGTTTTTAAACTGTTATTTCTGATTATAAACAGTAATATAAGCTAGAAGTGAAAAAAAAATCTGGCCAAGAATAGGGGAAAAAAGAAAATCTCATAACCCCACCATCCAGAGGAAGAACAATGCTATTGATAGCTTTTTATAATTTCTTTCTGTCCTTTCGGAAATGCCTGTTTCTCTAATACTTTCTGGCATGCTAAGTATACATTTACATCCTGATGATTTTCACACTGTATTTTGAGCATGTTATCACAGCTCTAAAAATTCTTTCTATGCATTATTTTACGTAAATGTAACATGTGAATGTAATGTGTGACCACCTTTCCATAATATTTTTACTCCCCAAAATAACACTGGATTCTAACGTGTGTAAAGGTTTTCCTGTTTTCTAGGGATAGCTTACTAGCAATGAAAACACTGAGGTAAACAACACTGATAATTTTTAAGCCTGCTGTCACATGCATTACTCACTTGCTCTCTGAAAGGACTGTGCCAGGTTTTTTCTCTCTAGAACCTTCTTCACCTTAGCTACAGTCTCCTAATTTAAAAAAAAATCTCAAAATGTAATCAATCTGTTCAATATCTTGATTTTGAAAGTTAAATAATGGGAAACCATATTTATTTCACAACTTGCAAACTTGCTTCACAACAGAAGCAAACCTGTCAATGCTGAGTAGCACAAGCAGGTAACCACATAACTCCACCTCTACGAACCCCCCGCATACAACGCTAACCCGCACTGTTCAGCCAGGACAATAGTCAGCTCTGGAGGGGCGACGACAGAGAGGGGACGGGGGAGGGCGTCTAAGGGATGCATGATGTCGTGTTTATAAAAATCTGGGCGTGCACGACAAGGGAGTATTCGGCTGTGAAAATTCACCGAGCTATATGCTTATCTTTGTATGTCAGTAAAAAAAAAAAAACCCATTTTTTAAAAAAAGCTCTCCCTATCCAAGAGTTTGTGTTTTCAACTCTTCATTATTCCACCTCCAAGTAGAATGAAAAGCATGTCTATGGTCAGACAAATTTTCACAGGAAAAGGCATTTCATTTTCCACCACGGTTTGACCAGGCCGCAGCCCACAGACAGGCATCTCTTTACACGGTTTGTCCACAGGGGAGGGTGGATGCTCCAGGGTGAAGGGCTGTGTGCTTAATCAGTCGTGTCTAACTCTTGGCAGCCCTGTGAACTGTAGCTCCTCTGTCCATGGGGATTCTCCAGGCATTCTCCACTGGAGTGGGCTGCCATTTCCTTCCCCAGAGGATCTTCCAAACCCAGGGATCGAACCCAGGTCTCCTTCATTGCAGGCAGATTCTTTACCATCTGAGCTACCAGGGAAGCAGGCTATTGGTAGAGCTAAATGTCCCATCCCCACACTCTCCTCCCTTGACAGACATACTCAGATGGTTCACTCTAAGCCAGTATTCATTACTCCCAAATATGAATTAAAGATGAGGCTGGTATCTGTTTGTTCACCCAGAAAGACACACACCAGAAGTTACAAGTGTACTTGCTAAATCCAGTCATTCTACAAACACACACACATGCCAGACGGTAAAATATTTAACCAGAGCTAAACAAGCAGCAGTGAGTCAGTCCCCTCCCATCGGCAGGTTTCACTGGCGGGGATATATTACATCATACTGAAGGCAAACTTATTCCAACAGAAAAAAAAAAGGAACAAAATGATAAAAGGTGGTAAAGTTCCCATGAGTAAAGACAATCCTATCTGGAACAAACATTGATATTTTTAACATTAAAAAAAAAAAAACCCTTCCATTTTGTTCTAGTAATGGAATCACAGGATTGGCAACTAACAGAGATGGGAGGAACTTCAGAGATCTGGTCCAAACTCCATCTTGATGTTTGCAGGAGGAAATCCGGACTAAAAATTAACCCCCTGAAACCTTTCCTGTAAGAAAATTCTTTATTTACCCCACACTGAGGCACAACCAAAGAGACTTTCTTTTCTTGTACAAGCTAATTTGTGGATCACGGAACTGATTCAAATAAAGATGCTTAAACAACAAATCTCACCTCTTATTATCCTGATTTCATAGCTTTCTCTGGCTGATAATTCTAGTCACCAGTCTTAAAACAAGTTACCTCTCAGACTGAATATTCTCCTCATTTGTAACTTGCTCATCCTTCCTAAAGACTCCCACTAATCCAGGTCCTAAGTTTCCTTACTGATCTGATGTGTCCTGGCTCCAAACTTCTAAAACTCATGTCTCTAATCACAATCTCATGGTGCATCCATACTTCAGACCTTCTGGTGAAGACAATATCTCCAAGCCTTTCAAACTCTGGAGATGGTACCCCACTCCAGTACTCTTGTCTGGAAAATCCCATGGACGGAGAAGCCTGGCAGGCCACAGTCGATGGGGTTGCAAAGAGTCAGACACGACTGAGCGACATCACTTTCTTTATTCTTTCTTTTCAAACTCTGTTCTCAGCCTCTGCAAGGGCAGGAGTCTATGATGGCCCCCACATCGCCCCTGTGTACACACACTTTCTCCCAGTTATTCAAGCAAACTCTAATCACAGTACTGCTGGGAAGGGATTTTATAGATATAATTAAGGTCCAAATCTGTTGACTGTAAGATAAGGAGATTATCTGAGTGTTCCTAAACTAATTGGGTTAGTCTCAAGTCCAGTCAGTTCAGTTCCTTTCAGTGCTCAGTCGTGTCCGACTCTTTGTGACCCCATGGACTGCAGCACGCCAGGCCTCCCTGTCCATCAGCAACTCCCAGAGCTTGCTCAAACTCATGTCCATTGAGTCGGTGATGCCATCCAGCCATCTCATCCTCTGTCGTTCCCTTCTCCTCCCCTTTCAATCTTTCCCAGCATTAGGGTCTTTTCCAGTGAGTCAACTCTTCACATCAGGTGGCCAAAGTATTGGAGTTTCAGCTTCAGTATCAGTCCTTCCAATGAACACCCAGGACTGATCTCCTTCAGGATGGACTGGCTGGATTTCCTTGTAGTCCAAGGGACTCTCAAGAGTCTTCTCCAACACCACAGTTCAAAAGCATCAATTCTTGGGTGCTCAGCTTTCTTTATAGTCCACCTCTCACACCCATACATGATTACTGGAAAAATCGTAGCTTTGACTAGAGGGGCCTTTGTTGGCAAAATAATGGCTCTGGCTTTTAATATGCTGTCTAGGTTGGTCTTAGCTTTTCTTCCAAGGAGCAAGTGTCTTTTAATTTCAAAGTGAAGTGCAAGTCGCTCAGTCATGTCCAACTCTTTGAGACCCCAGAGACCCCATTCTCCAGGCCAGAATACTGGTGTGGGTAGCCTTTCCCTTCTCCAGGGCATCTTCCCACCCCAGGGGTCGAACCTAGGTCTCCCACGTTGCCAGTGGATTCTTTATCAGCTGAGCCCCCAGGGAAGCCCTAGTCCTCCAAAGGGACTGGCTTCTTCCCAGGGAGAGAGATTGAAGCATGAAAGGTGTGGATGGGAGGGAGATTCTCGGTTGCTGGTTTTGAAGATGGGGGAAACCACGAGGCAAGGAAAGAGAGAGAGGCCTGTGGGAGCAGAGAGCAGCCCCAGCTGACAGCCAGCGAGGAAACGGAGACCTCAGGCCTGCAACCCCAGAGCACTGGATCCCGCTCTCAGCTTGGAAGAGGATGCTGATCTCCGGACGACAGAGTGGCCGGACCTGGATTTTAGGGAGGTCCTTGGCAGAGAACCCCATCATGCCCTGCGCAGACAT
Organism: Madoqua kirkii; assembly: GCA_006408675.1. Taxonomy (NCBI): domain Eukaryota; kingdom Metazoa; phylum Chordata; class Mammalia; order Artiodactyla; family Bovidae; genus Madoqua; species Madoqua kirkii. The sequence goes on from SJYC01126501.1 coordinate 5,587, forward strand.
CTCATCTAAAGAGCTGTGGGCAAAGGAGTGGATGATCCAAGCCACTGCGTTGTGGGCATCTAGTGTAGAGCCACAGAAAACCAACACAGCTGCTCCACACTCAGCCGCCGCGTGCCCTCCTACACATACTCAACACGTGGGCCACATCCCCTGTCTGCTGAGCGTGCCTGAAAGAATTCTGTCCCCTTGTTGCTCATATTATGCATAATGACCGAAGAGCCAATGTCCACTATTGTAAAAGCGGGAAAATGAGAGTGAAAAAGCAAAGGCGCACCAGCACAGCACAGCGAGAGGGCACCAGCACAGCACAGCGAGAGGGCACCAGCACAGCACAGCGAGAGGGCTCACCCGTGACATGCAGGAAACCACTGCCCAGCAGAAAATGCTGCTCTGCACTGTGTGTTATGGCAAGAACCCAGACGGGGCTGCCCACCTCCAGCACAGAGCCCAGGACTCTTCCCATGAAATCCCAGTGGAGAAGGAAGGAAACGGAGACCGCAGATGTATACACACTTGCTTAAGCTGGCAGGTTAACTTTCAAAAAACCACCACCACACACTCCAAAAAGAAAAAAAAATAGAATAAACTTACAAATGAGCCAAAAACTAAGAGAACCCAGTTGCTTAAAAATATCATACTTGATTCTTATCATACGAGTAAAATGTGCTCAGCTAGTCAAAGAGATTTTAACCTCTGTTTCAGTTATTCGTGACCTGATCTTACCCTTTTCTATCTCCCTGGTTTGGCCTGTTAATAGCCCCTTCCATGTATCCACCCAACCTGAATTCTGCTGTTATCTCAGCTTTATTGCACGATTAGATTCATCCTTGGAGAATGAATGTCTTTGAAACTTGCTGCAAGATACACATAGTTTCTATACATTTAGTTTTTTATGTCTCCTCTGAAGATTTCATCCTCTACATATGAAACCTCAGAAAACAAGAAAGGACATCCGTTCCTATGCTGGGTTGATTAAAGTGCAGAATAAGTAAGTGATAGTCACTCAGTTGGATTTGACTCTTTGTGACACCATAGACTGTAGCCTCGGAGAAGGCAATAGCACCCCACTCCAGTACTCTTGCCTGGAGAATCCCATGGAGGGAGGAGCCTGGTAGGCTGCAGTCCATGGGGTCGTGAAGAGTCGGACACAACTGAGTGACTTCACATTCACTTTTCACTTTCCTGCAGTGGAGAAGGAAATGGCAACCCACTCCAGTGTTCTTGCCTGGAGAATCCCAGGGACGGCGGAGCCTGGTGGGCTGCTGTCTATGGGGTCACACAGAGTCGGACGCGACTGAAGCGACTTAGGAGCAACAACAGCAGACTGTAGCCTACCAGGCTCCTCTGTCTGTGGAATTCTCCAGGGAAGAATACTAGAGTGGGTTGCCATTCTCTCCACCAGGAGATCTTCCTGGCTCAAGGGTCAAATCCTGATCTCCTGCATTGCAGGCAGCTTTTTACCACCTGAGCCACCAGGGAAGCCCAAAAGTGGAGAATGCACATATCAAAGGGGCACTTTAGGCTCTTTCCAGAATGCACATATGTATTTCTATAATGTGTCATTGTGTGAATAGGTGAGAAGATACCTAGCTGCTGTTGATACTGGACCATCTTGCGGTAACAAAGCTGGCACAAGCTGCACTTAAGAATTCCGCAGACATGGCAACAACATAAATGTCCGCTGACAGATGAACGGATAAAGAAGGTGTGGTGTGTGTGCACACACGCACTGGGATGCTGCTCAGCCACAAAAAAGAACAGAGCGATGCCATGTGCAGCAGCGCGGGTGGACCTGGAGGTTCCCATACGAAGTGAAGTGAGTCGGAAAGAGAGAGACAAATGCCATGTGGTATCACTCACACGCGGGATCCAAAGTACAGCACGGACTTATCCAGGAAGCAGGAGCAGACCCAGAGAGAGAGCAGACTTGCGGTTGCCGAGGGAGAGGGAGTGTGGGGGAGGATGGATTGGGGTTTGGGGTCAGCAGGTACAAACTGTTCTATAGGATGGATACACAGCAAAGTCTGACTGCATAGCACCGGGAACTATATTCAATATCCTATGATAAACCATAATGGAAAACACTAAGACTTCACATTCACTTTTCACTTTCCTGCAGTGGAGAAGGAAATGGCAACCCACTCCAGTGTTCTTGCCTGGAGAATCCCAGGGACGGCGGAGCCTGGTGGGCTGCTGTCTATGGGGTCACACAGAGTCGGACGCGACTGAAGCGACTTAGGAGCAACAACAGCAGACTGTAGCCTACCAGGCTCCTCTGTCTGTGGAATTCTCCAGGGAAGAATACTAGAGTGGGTTGCCATTCTCTCCACCAGGAGATCTTCCTGGCTCAAGGGTCAAATCCTGATCTCCTGCATTGCAGGCAGCTTTTTACCACCTGAGCCACCAGGGAAGCCCAAAAGTGGAGAATGCACATATCAAAGGGGCACTTTAGGCTCTTTCCAGAATGCACATATGTATTTCTATAATGTGTCATTGTGTGAATAGGTGAGAAGATACCTAGCTGCTGTTGATACTGGACCATCTTGCGGTAACAAAGCTGGCACAAGCTGCACTTAAGAATTCCGCAGACATGGCAACAACATAAATGTCCGCTGACAGATGAACGGATAAAGAAGGTGTGGTGTGTGTGCACACACGCACTGGGATGCTGCTCAGCCACAAAAAAGAACAGAGCGATGCCATGTGCAGCAGCGCGGGTGGACCTGGAGGTTCCCATACGAAGTGAAGTGAGTCGGAAAGAGAGAGACAAATGCCATGTGGTATCACTCACACGCGGGATCCAAAGTACAGCACGGACTTATCCAGGAAGCAGGAGCAGACCCAGAGAGAGAGCAGACTTGCGGTTGCCGAGGGAGAGGGAGTGTGGGGGAGGATGGATTGGGGTTTGGGGTCAGCAGGTACAAACTGTTCTATAGGATGGATACACAGCAAAGTCTGACTGCATAGCACCGGGAACTATATTCAATATCCTATGATAAACCATAATGGAAAACACTATGAAACACAAAAAATGGATATACCTGTGTAACTGAATCACTTTGCTATACAGCAGAAATTAACAGTACAAACCAACTATAATTTTCTTTAAAAATTAACAAACACAAAAAAGAATTCTGCTTTTCAGAATTCACTTAATTTTCAGAAGTCATTTAATTTGGAGGTGTCTGGGTTCTGGGAAGGATTGACGACAGTTGGACTGTATCCATTCGGGCCTTTCCCCCAGGTGCAGGGAGAAAGGAGTCGGTGATCTGGTCGAGTTGCTTCGTCCACTGGTTTCCGGGTAAACAGACCAATGACATTTGCTAGGAAGGAGAAGCCTTACATGTGAAAAGCCTCCTGCAGGGTATCTATGGCAAAGACCTACCCCTAGGAAACAGAACCCAGGATCCAGAAGGCAAGTCTCCCTGGAGGATGCCACGTAAGCCATGTACTTCTCTGGGGTATAACATGAAGCTGTGTCAGTAACTGAAGCCTAACTGAAACACCTCTAGTTCACACAACTCTTCACATGCATTCGAGTCCCAAGCACAAGTTCACTGTCAACTAAAAACAAAAAACCTGGCCTCTTATGTCTGAGACGCGGCAGCCACACTCACCATCGAGCCTATCCACCATCACCGTGTGGCACACTGCCAGCAGGAAGAAGAAGTGCCGCGCCCCCGGCTCCTTCCCCGACCGGATCTGCTCAATGAGATAGTGGTCATAAAACTCGAGCTTCCCATCGGCGAACGCATTCCAGCTAAAATCCACTGGCTGAAAGAAACGGAGGAGGAAAAATGGCCGTTTAAAACAGACGACTCGGGCTTCACAAATGATAGGAACTTTTCTCGGAAGCTGTGTCTTCAGGCAAACATCAACTTAGAATTTAAATATGTTCTGAAGTGTCAAGAGGCTCATATCTGTTTTAACATAGCCTGGTGTGAGTCGAATTGTGTCCTCCTACCTCAAAAAACATACGTTGCAGTCCTAACCCCTGGTACCTGGGAATAGGACCTTCTTTGGAAATAAGGTCTTGGTAGATGTAATCAAGAAGAAGGAACTGAGCACAAGGAACTATACTCAATACTCTGTAATAACCTAAATGGGAAAAGATTTTGAAAAAGAATAGATACATGTTTATATTAAATAACTGAATGTCTTTGCTGTACACCTGAAACTAACACATTATTAATCAACTATACCCCAATGTAAAAAAGGAAAACAAAGATGAGGTTAAATGGATTAGAGAGACCCTAATCTAGTGACTAGGGACTGGTCTGATGGCTCAATGGTAACGAGTCCACCTGCAATGCAGGAAATACAATAAATGTGCGCTTGATCTCTGGGTCAGGAAGATCTCCTGGAGGAGGGCATGGCAACCCACTACAGTCTTCTTGCTTGGAGAATCCCATGGATAGAGGAGACTGGTGGGCTACAGTCCGTAGGGTTGCAAAGAGTCAGACACGACTGAGCACAGACGCACACAACCCACTGACTGGTGTCTTTATAAAAGGAAGGACATCTGGACATAGACACACAGGGAGAAGGAAGGCCATCTGACGAGAGGCAGACTTCTGAGTAATGTGTCTGCCAGCCGAGGGCCCAGGACTGCAGGCAACCGCCAGGGCCTAGGAAGAGGCAATGACGGATTCTGCCCCACAGATTCCAGAGGGAGTGTGCGCCTGCTGACTCCTCCATTCAAACTCCTGGCCTCCAGAGCTGTGCGGGAACACATTCCTATTGCTGTAAGACACCTATTCTATGGGAGCTTGTTTCAGCCCAGGAAAGTCAGACACACCCCAAACGACTTGTCTGCGAAAGGACTCACCTCTATTTTGCTATGACTATTCTGAGAAGCATCTCGATGGTCTCCTGGGAACAAACAGGACAAAACAAATTGAATCAACGGGTCTCATAGCCCGTCTGGGAGCCCGTCAGCAGAGCCCCTTCCTCAAGCCCTCAGCATCCTGCCTTCCTGACTGACATTCTGTGAATCTGCAGCTCACAGCAAAATGTTTCCTCCAAGAGGAAATTTATGATGTTCACATAGCTTTTAAAATAATGATATTGTTTTTAAGTATTTAAATGTTATGGGCATCCACTTTGAATGCAGCACTAGCCTTGTTATTTTTAAGCTTCCCATCGGCGAACGCATTCCAGCTAAAATCCACTGGCTGAAAGAAACGGAGGAGGAAAAATGGCCGTTTAAAACAGACGACTCGGGCTTCACAAATGATAGGAACTTTTCTCGGAAGCTGTGTCTTCAGGCAAACATCAACTTAGAATTTAAATATGTTCTGAAGTGTCAAGAGGCTCATATCTGTTTTAACATAGCCTGGTGTGAGTCGAATTGTGTCCTCCTACCTCAAAAAACATACGTTGCAGTCCTAACCCCTGGTACCTGGGAATAGGACCTTCTTTGGAAATAAGGTCTTGGTAGATGTAATCAAGAAGAAGGAACTGAGCACAAGGAACTATACTCAATACTCTGTAATAACCTAAATGGGAAAAGATTTTGAAAAAGAATAGATACATGTTTATATTAAATAACTGAATGTCTTTGCTGTACACCTGAAACTAACACATTTTAATCAACTATACCCCAATGTAAAAAAGGAAAACAAAGATGAGGTTAAATGGATTAGAGAGACCCTAATCTAGTGACTAGGGACTGGTCTGATGGCTCAATGGTAACGAGTCCACCTGCAATGCAGGAAATACAATAAATGTGCGCTTGATCTCTGGGTCAGGAAGATCTCCTGGAGGAGGGCATGGCAACCCACTACAGTCTTCTTGCTTGGAGAATCCCATGGATAGAGGAGACTGGTGGGCTACAGTCCGTAGGGTTGCAAAGAGTCAGACACGACTGAGCACAGACGCACACAACCCACTGACTGGTGTCTTTATAAAAGGAAGGACATCTGGACATAGACACACAGGGAGAAGGAAGGCCATCTGACGAGAGGCAGACTTCTGAGTAATGTGTCTGCCAGCCGAGGGCCCAGGACTGCAGGCAACCGCCAGGGCCTAGGAAGAGGCAATGACGGATTCTGCCCCACAGATTCCAGAGGGAGTGTGCGCCTGCTGACTCCTCCATTCAAACTCCTGGCCTCCAGAGCTGTGCGGGAACACATTCCTATTGCTGTAAGACACCTATTCTATGGGAGCTTGTTTCAGCCCAGGAAAGTCAGACACACCCCAAACGACTTGTCTGCGAAAGGACTCACCTCTATTTTGCTATGACTATTCTGAGAAGCATCTCGATGGTCTCCTGGGAACAAACAGGACAAAACAAATTGAATCAACGGGTCTCATAGCCCGTCTGGGAGCCCGTCAGCAGAGCCCCTTCCTCAAGCCCTCAGCATCCTGCCTTCCTGACTGACATTCTGTGAATCTGCAGCTCACAGCAAAATGTTTCCTCCAAGAGGAAATTTATGATGTTCACATAGCTTTTAAAATAATGATATTGTTTTTAAGTATTTAAATGTTATGGGCATCCACTTTGAATGCAGCACTAGCCTTGTTATTTTTATAAGTATATAGCACATTTCAGAATATTAGAATGGAAATCAATTTTAATTTAAATATAATTTAATATAATTGTGATGAAAACAAAAGTTTACCAGCTCAACTATTTCGTTGTTTGTTTTCTGGCCGTGCCTCGAGGTGTGTGGGATCTTAGTCCCCTGCTAAGGGATGGAATCCAGGCCCCCAGCAGTGGAAGTAGGAGTCCTAAGCACTGGACCACCAGGGAATTTCATCTCAACTGTTTTTAAATGAACAGTGCAGTGGCACTAAGTATAATCACACTGCCCTGCAGCCCTCACCACCATCCATCTCGATGGCTCCTTCATCAAAAGGAAATGCCGTTTTCATTAAACACTACTTCCTCATTCCCTTCTTCCCTTAAACCCTGGCAATCACCATTCTACTCTCTAGCTCTCTGAATTTGAGTTCTTCAAGTACCTCAAAGAAATGGAATCATACAGTATGTTTCCTTTTGTGTCTGGCTTATTTCAGGTAGCATAACATCCTCACAGTTCATCCGTGTCCTAATGTGTCACATTCTCTTCCTTTTCAAGACGGTACAATATTCAACTGTGTATATACATCACATTTTCCTATCCATTCATCCACTGGTAGACACTTTAAGTTACTACGACACCTTCCCTATTATGGATAATGCTACTGCGGACGTGTATTTACAAATACCCGTTCGAGTCCCTGCTTTTGGCTCTTTGGGGTGTGTAACCAGGAGCAAACTTGCTGGGTCACATGGCAAGCTAACTTTCTGAGGAATGTATACCTAATTCTGACTCCTCCCCTCCCCACATGTGTGGTCTCAATGCTCCAGAGATGCTGCTTGAGAAACAGCACCAGAATCACCACCAGAGCTTTGCACTGGGAGGGGACCACTCCAGGGAGGCAGCCGCTGGTTGCACACGTCCAGAGACGGAGTAACAGCTTCCGCTCACCGTAAATCTGCCCGTTGATGCAGCACTTCTTAAAGGTCATGATGTTCTGCGTGAGGGTCCCCGTCTTGTCTGAGAAGATGTAATGGATCTGCCCGAGCTGCTCATTCAGCGTGGTGGTTCTCGCCTTTGCGGGCGTGTCCTTCTCAGGATAGTACACTGCAGGTCCCAGTTGATGAAGTAACTCTGGCCAAGACGAATCACCTCCACACTATCAAGATAAAAGATTACTTTCAATCGAGCTCTCAGATATGAGCGGCAGGCAGTGATTTTGTCCTTGCTTTGCGATAGGATCAAGCTACTCATCGACAGGGAGACCAGGCCTGCAGTGACCCCTGTGCCCAGCCTCTGGGTTCTCCTGACCAAACATATCTTTCTCCAGCTTCAAGGTCAAAGTGTCCTCTCGAGGTGATTTCCTACAAACTCCTGAGCACATCCAGCCACGGAAGCCTCTGTTCAGAACACACAGCCCGTGTGGTGACGTGGTAACTAACACTGCAGGGGGTGCCCCGCCATGGGACAACCTCTACTCTCTTCTCTCGGTCCCCATCGCGCCAGGGACGATGGAAAGGCCTGTTCAACTCTGCCCGCAACTGGAGGCAAAAGGAGAGTCCACTAGGTTATACACCCCGTGTGCTCTCGAGTAGCACAAAGGACTTTCGGCAGATAAGCCACAAGTTGTAACTGCACACTGTTAAAAATTATTTTTTTAAAAATATTTTTAATTGAAGTACAGTTAATTTTCAGTGCTGTGTTAGTTTCTGGTATATAGCAAAATGATTGAGCAATATACATTTTTTGAGGAACATGTACATATATGTATATATGTATATATATATCCTTTTTCAGATTCTTTTCCATTAGAGGTTATTACAAGATATGAAATATAGTTTCCTGTGCTAAATAATAGGTCCTTGTCATTTACCTACTTTGTGAGTGAAACTGTTAGTCCCTCAGTTGTGTCCAACTCTTCGGGACCCCATCGACTGAAGCCCACCAGGCTACCCTAATTCTCCAGGCAAGAATACTGGAGTGAGTTGCCATGTCCGTCTTCAGGGGATATTCCCAACCCAGGGATCAAACCTCGGTCTCCTGAATTACAGGCAGATTCTTTACCATCTGAGCCCCCAGAGAAGCTCATTTTTTACATAGCCCTGAATTCTTATAAGATTATAGAATGTTAAAACACAGCACTCTAAAAGGATCATTCCTACTTGAAAACTACAGCTGATTAAATCTATCTCAGTTTTAAGGAAGGTGCTTACACATTCAGCCACTGTTCAGTGGGCAAAGGATGTCTGTAAAGGATGGAACTAAACAGATGGAAAAATGATTCCCTTCTTCTCTGCTCCCTTATATGCTTCATGAGTGCGTAGTATAACCAGACATCATCCTAGGTACGGGGGATAGGTCAATAAACAAAAGAGACAAAAATCCCTGCCCTCAAGTAAACATATACTATATTAGTGAGAATCGTCTGTAGAAAATCAAAGCACCGTAAAGAGAGGTAGAGACCGACAGGCAGAGGAAGTGATGTTTAAGACAGAGAGGGTCAGGAATAGCCAAGGGTATAAGGTGAACTTTGAGCAGAGCTCTCAAGGAAATGAAAGGGCAACCAGGTAGATATGGAATGCAAGGATAGTCCAGGGAGAGGTCAGAGCAAGTGCAAAGGCCCTGGGGCAGGTGCTGATACCACTGAGACGTGCAAGGAGGCTCGAGGAGAGGGAGCCTGGGGAGTGGGTGGAGGTGCAGGAGGTCATGACTGGGTGTGCAGGGCAGTGCCGTGGGTCCCATGGGCCTGTGGGCGCAGGGTAACGAGGTGGGTCTATTCTGAATGAGACAGAAAGCTACTGTGGGGCTAAAAGCAGAAAAGAGATACTATTTGAAATGACCTGACTGACGTGCGCTTCAAAAGGACCTTTGCTTCCAAGAGAAACAAACCAACAAAAAAATCATATTAATCACATGACTTGACTTTTTAAAATCTAAAACTCCATACACGGTTTATGTATAATATACATGTGTGAAAGTGTCAGTCGCTCAGTCATGTCCAACTTTTTGTGGCCCCGCGGCCTGCCAGGCTCCTCTGATCATGGAATTCTCCAGGCATCAATACTGGGGGCTTCCCTGGTGGCTCAGATGGTGAAGAGTATGCCTGCAATGCAAGAGACCCAGGTTCGATCCCTGGGTTGGGAAGATCCTCTGGAGAAGGGAATGGCAACCCACTCCAGTATTGTCTAGAGAATTCCATGGACAGAGGAGCCTGGTGGGATACAGTCCATGGGGTCACAGAGTCAGACAGGACTGAGCTACTAACGCTTTTACATTTAAGAACACTGGAGTGGGTTGCCTCTCCCTTCCCCAGGGGATCTTCTCGACCCAGGGATCGAAACCAGGTCTCCTGCGCTGCAGGCAGATTCTTCACCATCTGAGCCACCAGGGAAGCCCTAAGACATAAGTACAAATACAGACAAGATAGTCCCCTAACAAAGGTAAAAGTCATCTCAGTTGTTTTTTTTTAAGTAACTGCAAACACATGGCTCCCCAGGGCTTTACTTCACATGAAAAGAGCGATCGTAACTACAGCTAATAAAATTAAAACTAAAACAAATGTGCGTGTAATAAAATTAAAATAAAACAAAACACTTCTAATTACAGGTGTGCATGTAGTCCTATATGCCTCTGGGCTATTACTTATTGGAACCAAGAGCAGACTCTGGCTGCTGACATACACGGTTTATGTATAATATACATGTGTGAAAGTGTCAGTCGCTCAGTCATGTCCAACTTTTTGTGGCCCCGCGGCCTGCCAGGCTCCTCTGATCATGGAATTCTCCAGGCATCAATACTGGGGGCTTCCCTGGTGGCTCAGATGGTGAAGAGTATGCCTGCAATGCAAGAGACCCAGGTTCGATCCCTGGGTTGGGAAGATCCTCCGGAGAAGGGAATGGCAACCCACTCCAGTATTGTCTAGAGAATTCCATGGACAGAGGAGCCTGGTGGGATACAGTCCATGGGGTCACAGAGTCAGACAGGACTGAGCTACTAACGCTTTTACATTTAAGAACACTGGAGTGGGTTGCCTCTCCCTTCCCCAGGGGATCTTCTCGACCCAGGGATCGAAACCAGGTCTCCTGCGCTGCAGGCAGATTCTTCACCATCTGAGCCACCAGGGAAGCCCTAAGACATAAGTACAAATACAGACAAGATAGTCCCCTAACAAAGTAAAAGTCATCTCAGTTGTTTTTTTTTAAGTAACTGCAAACACATGGCTCCCCAGGGCTTTACTTCACATGAAAAGAGCGATCGTAACTACAGCTAATAAAATTAAAACTAAAACAAATGTGCGTGTAATAAAATTAAAATAAAACAAAACACTTCTAATTACAGGTGTGCATGTAGTCCTATATGCCTCTGGGCTATTACTTATTGGAACCAAGAGCAGACTCTGGCTGCTGAGTATATTTCAAGGCACAATTTTTCTCCCAGTGGTTTAAAGTTCAACTAACCAGAGACAGTGAAACTTGATATTAAAAAAGGAAAAAGTATCAGAAAACAAGGTGATGCCATCTATCAGACATATGACCCTCTTTTATTACTCTTTTATCACAGTTGGGGTTGAGATGAGAAAGAGAACATTTTGAGAGGCGAAATGTGGGAGGCAGCGTTCAGGAAGCCCAGTTGAGTTTTACAAGCTGGAGATACACCAGGGAGTCATACAGAAGACACAGAAAAGAGGCTAGGATGGCTCCTGAAACGGAGAACAACTAAGTTATCCCATGACATCGAAATCTTCATCCAGCTCTTTCTGATGCTTGAGCTTGAGCTTTGGAACCCAGTCAGAAGGAATCCTGGCAAGAAAGTGAACGCAGGAGTGGAGTTTGACCTCTGAACTCCAGTCGCTTTATCTGTCAAGAGGTCAAGATACAAGATGCTGTGCCTAGCACAGAGCAGACATGCAGTGTTAATTTCCTTTGCCCAGATCACCCTCAATTCTGAAGTGAAAGCTCTCTTCTTATTTGTTCCTTATGACCTTTAAAACAAGTATTGCTGTAATTGAAGGTGCTGAACTGGCAAGGTGTACCAAGTTCTTCTCTTAAAGCAGAAGGCCAAAGTGAAGTCAGCTTACCTGACGTAGAGAGAGATGGGCACCAGGGTGTTGAGAACAATGATGTAGCCCCAGAAGTTTAGAAATCCACGGTAGGAGGGTGTAGCGTCTTCTCCATCATAGAGGTACCAGGAAAAATGCCAACTTGAGCTTCCCAGTAAGCATGGCCGATGGCAAGACCCGCAGAAAGCAAGATGAGAACAACAAAGATCTGAAAGACGCACAGTAGTTAGGGTTAACGCTGAGGACACAGTCCCAATCCCATGCATTGTGCAGACTCTGATTTACCTTACTCAGTACCTTACATGCCTGTGATAATTCAGCATGCTGCAAAAGCAAAAGATGCTGATGCTGCAAAGATTGAAAGCAAGAGGAGAAAGGGACAGCAGAGAATGAAATGGTTAGATAGTATCACTGACTCAATGGACATGAATATGAGCGAACTCTGGAAGACAGGGGAGGACGGAGTCCACGGGGTTGCAAAGAGTTGGACACAACTCAGTGACTTGAACAGCAACAACACACTCACTTAAAATAAAGGCAATGCCGTAACGACACCTTGAGGGGATTTTTCTGGCGGTCCAGTGGTTAAACACACTGTGCTCCTACTGCAGGGGACGCAAGTTCGACCTCTGCTCAGGGAACTAACTTCCCATGTGCCCCATGTGGCAAGGCCAAAAGGTAAATAAATAAACAGAAAGAATGCTTTGAAAGCCTATTCATTTCTGTGGTTGATTAATTTATCCTACCTACCATATACAAGGTAAGGTTTTATTCCCTAAAATTATCTTTCAGAAGAGAAGGTGGTGTTTTATATTTAAATCCTTAAACATTCTCATAATATGGAACATTATCTCAGCAACTTTTCCTTCGAGCAATAACATAATGTTTGGGGAAGATAATCTTACTTTAGCATGAACAATTTCAAATAAGGCAAAATTGGGATTCTTATAGAAAATGTTCGATGGAAATGATTAAAAAAAAAAGAAGGCAAGGCAAGGAAATTTTATGCAAATTTGGGTAATTATTCCTGAAGGTTTAATGGTCACTTAGCATTTAAGATCCTTTAAGAAGCAATACAGCAAGTATTCTATTGTGAAAACTGAGTATATACCTAAGGAATGAATAAAAAAGTCAACATCCTTAGGGCTACTTGGGTATTAAGGTAACTGCAAACACTGGGTACCTGTGAGGAGGAAGAAAATTTCCAAGGCAAATTTAAATTTCTGGACACAGATTCCCAAAGTGCTGTATTTCAAAAGAACTTGGCACAGAGGAGCGATGACAAACTCCTTGGGAGGGCTCGAGCCGTAAGCAAGACAGTGCCATGGAGGATGCACCAGAAAAGTTCAAAGGAAGATTTCACGAAATGTGAGAGCAGGGAAGAAAGAATTTTTTCTTAACACATTACTATTATATGCTTTTGACTGTATAAAGTATTAGAAGTATTAGAAGTCCCTAAAATGTTTTGTGTTCAAATTAAACTGGATCAGATAAGATGCTGGAGTAGAGGGGCAGGGACGTCACCTCTCTCGTGAACACACCAAAACTAAATACTTGAAAACAAACCCTTACTGGCAAGTGGGAGGACTGGCTAATGCTTAGGGCCACTCTATGTGCAGAAGAGTGGACACAGCAGGTTTAAGACTGCCATCCTTGGAGGCCTGTTTACACACTGGGCTGTTGGCTGGCAACAGGAAACAGATTTTGGAAGGGCTTCCTGGTTCCTTATTTCTTATTCTCTGATAAGAATGACTCATTGTGCCCAGCTGTTTGTGTAAAACACTATGGTTTATACTGACTACCCAGATTCCTTTAGGGCGTCTGGAGTTTTGGTTCACGCCAGGCAGACAGAGCCTACATGGCCAGACCCTAATAAAACCCAGGCAATGAGTCTCTCGTGAACTTTCCTGGAAAGCCAACATTTCACATGGGGTGACACAGACTGTCACTGGGAGGATTCAGTGAGTCTGTTGGGAGTGACCCCACTGGGAGAGGACTCTTGGAAGCTCATCCCTGGTTTTCTCTGCACTTTGCCTGGTGAACCTTCTTCCTTTGCTATCTTGCTTTGTAATAAGTGATACTCATCATAGTAAGTCCTAACTATGAGAACAATTATAGGCTGAATTAAGTCTCCCTCATGAATCATCAATACTGGGAGTGGTCTTGGAGACAGAGCTTTGGTCACCTTATACCTAAACTTGCCTTGTATCTGGACCCACAGTATATTTGGGCGGATAAAGTTTTGCTTTTAAGAGAGCTGTCCCTGTGGGAAATTAACAGCAGTAAAATCAATTCTACCTTGACTTCAGGGGCGTAGTCCTACAAACTTATCTAAGACCCCCTAGTTTCCCAACTGATGACTCTATAGCGTGATCAACTCAGGTATCAACTCAGGGTACCCTACAACTGGGATTCACATTCCCAGAGAGAGTCTCCTATTAGAAATGTGGCATTTCTGAGAAAAGGTGAGGGAATCTCTTCTCCCCCATCTTGTGAATTTTTCTACTTGGCCCACAGAGGTAAAATTTCTTTGCATTAGAAAAACATACAAGAAAACTAGAGCAAAAGATAGCAATCTACCAAAACAGAAAATAAATACCGTATAAACCATGTAGTTCATCAAGTAATCAATTTTAGTTCTTTTAAATCTGGTTTTCCCACTATTCTTCATTATTTTAGAGTCAGCACCTAGAAGTGGAAAATTCAATCTGATCAACAATTGGGAAAATCAGTTCACTAGCACGCCAATAAAATAACTCTCTTGGGTTTCAATAGAGAAAGGACAATCAGTTTCCTCATTTACATCTTTAATGAGCCTACAGATCAATTTCCCAAGAGACTTCAAAAGTACCTGCAAAAATGACTAATCCATGGCAGAAATCGGTGTTCCTGATGACACAACCACGTAATAAAATTTTATCAGCATCCAAAGGAAAACTTGTGTTTTTCCAAAATAGTGTTCCTGTAAACTTATCTAGTCGGTTATTCGGTTCCTCACATTCAATAAAACCTTTTAAAAGAGATATGATTCACATAAGTACTAACATATGAAAGATTTTCTGGTTTTAATTAATATACAGACTGAACCAAGCAACGGAAATTTAATACAAAGAAAGGCTTTCCTGGGGGCTTAGTGGTAAAGAACCCCCTTGCTAATGCAGGAGGCGCAGGCTTGACTCTGGGTCGGGAAAATCCCCTGGAGAGGAAATGGCAACCCACGCCCGTATTGTTGCCTGGAGAATTGCGTGGACAGGGAGCCTGGCAGGCTACAGTCCACGGGATTGCAAAGGGTCGGACACAGCTTAGTGACTAAACAACAACAAAAAGACACATTTGCACAAACCATCAAATGTTGCCAGTGAGTGTTCTTCTTGGAGATATTGGTGTGTGATTTCAAGTGCCATTTTGAACTTTAAGTTGGTTTCTCTGAAGGCAAAGGGAAAAAGAATTACATGAACAAATTTCAGAGTTGGAAAAGGAGTATAAAGAACACTGTACGAAGTAATATTAGGTATACCCGGAAGTGAAAGCTACATAATCAGCTTTTCTGTTTTCAAACCCTCTGTTCTCCTTGGAACTTCAGCTTTGGAGGAAGTTCTCCCCTGAACTAGAGAAAAGCTCCTGACCCAGGAAACGTTGGCCCCCCTTTTACTGTTTGTTACTATGAGGCAACCTGGGTAGGCCCGAGGCACCCAGAAGCTTCCTGTCTCTCTTACTAACTTAATTCTTACCAGCCAAGACTATCAAACTGCTATTTAAAACTTTCTTTCTAACATTTAATCACACTAAGATAATTCTAGGATACATATTTGTTACAAAAAGGGTCAAGACTCTATCAACTTAATATTGCCCAGAGTGAATAACTGGATCCTTTGAAAGATGAATTCTAAAAAAACAAAAAGAAAGAAAGAAAGATGAATTCTATCTAAGGAAGGAGGTGATCACCTTACTCCCAGTACTGAGCATGTTCACCACACCCACACCCACACCCACACAGTGGAAGGCAAAACACAGGCAAGAGGACCCCCAGGGCCAGGCTGGGCACATGCACTCTGGGGGCAGGCCAAGCTTCCTGCGGTGAGTCACTTGTTTCCAGCCCCACAAAGACCGACTGGGGATTCCCATCTACTAAGAAGTGGACCCGCAGTTCTCAGCTTTCCATTCTGTTTGCCTCGACAGGGCACGCTAGGAGTGTCTATCTTTGCAAAACTTCAGGATCTCTCATTTGTGGGAATAAGCGCTGTTTTACAGTTTAGGTTGAACGATCAATCGACTGACTTATAGACCTCACTTTTACTCGGATGATCTCAGTCTCCATAGAAGCTTATGCTCATCGTGAGTGTGAGAAAGGGGCTGACGCCAAGACAGGAACACAGGCAGCAGCCTGGGGAGTGAGCAGAGGGGGGCAGCGCCCCAACTCTGCCACCCGCTGTGTGATCTCCAGCGGGCTACCTCACCTCCAGGGCCTCAGTTGCCTCCTGGGGTATGTCGAGGTGATAACACACATCTCATAGGGTTGCTGAAAAGATTAAATGAGGAACTTCCCTGGTGGTCCAGTGGCTGGGACTCCGCATCTTTAATGCAGGGGGCCTGGGTTCAGTCCCTGGTTGGGGAATTGGATCTTACATGCTGCAACTAGGACCCAGTGCAGCCCAATAATAAGAAAGAATACTGATTTTTTTAATTTAAAAAAAAAAAGATTAAATGACCTACCATATAAAACTAATGCAACCCAGTAGGTATTCCATAAATGTACTGAAAACTGGTCAAAATGGTCCAAAAAATCCTTTCAAGTGGTGGCATAGTAACAAAAACCAACAAAGGGAGAAAACTGTCCACTGGCAAAGACTTTAAAAATCTATTTTTTTTCCCTTGAAATAGTTACTAGCAGCCATTTGTCAGCCTGACACTGCTCAGCAGCTGGTGAAGGGCTCAGGCACACATTCTGTAATCAGAGCTTTACTTGTCCTGAAGATAGGCTCGCAAATACAGAATAAGGTAAAGAGAAGTTGGTCTACTGGGGGTTGGACCACTGCCATCTTCTTGCTTGTCCTACAAGCACTCACTAGGGAAAAGGGCAAAGATAATGAGAGGCTGGTCTCCTACAAGGAGAGGGTGCTGGGCATCCAGCGGGTGGAGGTAAGGCCGGATCTCAGGGCTTCCTGTCCAAGTGCACAAGTTTCACGTAACAATGGTCAGCCTTCCAAAGATGAGCTTCCCAACCCGCCCGCCTAAGACCCACTCACCCATCCAGTTCGGCCGTTTCCACGTAGCAGAGGCTGTTAGGTTCAGAGCTCGACAGCAGCAGGATGTCAGCCTGTTTGAAACAAAACACACCAGTCACACCGAGACCCCCACGCCCGAATCGAACGCCAAGTCAGATGGAAGGGTAGGAATGAGACAGCAGAGCTTGAGCCCACTTACTGGGATGAAGTCATTTTTTTTCAGGCGAATGACATCTCCGACTTGGATATCTTTCCACTTGGTGACTTTGAACCTGAATGTAGAAAAGAATGATAGTTCAGTGGCACTCTTCAAGTTCCTGGCAGGGGATTTGGATTATGTTGTCTGGGAGCCAAAAATTCTGGGAAAACCTGTATATCCCAGGGGAAGGTCAGCCAGCTGATGATTAAGGGGTCATGAGGATCGTCTTCTCTGGAGGAAGAAACAAAGGCAGCGCTAACTTTGTGCGTCCCTTTCCATCCTGCATTGCGTGATCGGGGCTCAGTGGGGGCGCCTTAAATGTGCAGGAAGGAGACACATGCCACCTCTGGTTTTGCTCGTGTCCTGTGCTCCCAGCCCCTCTGCTTCCTTCCACGCAGTTACCCATCACCTGCTGATCCCAGGAGAGGGAAGCATTATGGACCCCACACAGCCATCTGGAATCCTCACGATACTTTGGTTTTATACACATTTGGCTGCACTGGGTCTTAGTTGCAGCACTTGGAATCTTTGATCTTCGTTGCAGCATGCAGGACCTTTAGCTGGGGCATGCAGACTCTTAGCTGCAGCATCTGGGATCTGTTTCCCCAACCAGGGATCGAACCTGGGTCCCCTGCATTAGGAGCCCAGAGTCTTAGCCATGGGGCCACCAGAAGTCCCCAACTTAGTTCCTAACTTGTCTCCTCTCCAGTGTTTAAACGTATCTTTTTAACGAGTGTATCACTTTTCTAATAAACCTCAGAAGAATACTGATAAAATAAAAAGATTGCTTCCTTTGGAATTAAATTCTCCCGGAAACACCCATTTGACTGTCTAACAAATGAAGATTTTTTAAAAATTTAAAATATAGTATAGTAGACCTCAGAGATACTGCAGACGAGATTTCAACACAACTAATTCTAATAAAACTCAGCTCATAACAAGAAAGATGAAAACAAAATGCTCTAAAAGCCCAGCGAAGGGAGGGACCACTATAGCTGGGGATTCCTGAAGGGTTTCAGGACGTTTGGGCAAATCGCTGGGGGAGAGCGGAGACAGAGTCACACACTCCAGGCTGAAGGAAACCCCGGAGGACTGAGGACTCAGACCTCCAGCAGGCAACTGCCTGGACTCCAACCTGGGGACAGCCTCGTCTCAAGAAGTGGAGAGAGGCCTTTACAAGGAAGAGATTCATGCGCCATTAGACTTCCAAGTTCCTAGTTATCTCTAAGGTTGCTTCTGGATGTATTTGTATATTACATCCTTGGATGAAAAGACACGTTCAGAAAGGCACGGTACCTGCCATCCTTAATGACTTCACACGTCCTATTGTTGATTTCCTTGTCCATTTTATGGCGCGCCTTGAGAGGAGGGATGAGGAAAGGTTAGTTTAATCATCTCAAAACGGCCAGTATGAATGCCACTAGAAAACGTGCTTGTGGCGGTGAGGAGGAGGTTGCATGAGAAATCCTTACCACATCATCCACAAGGTCTTTGATGGCCGTGACGCCCAGTACCACAAGCAAGGGCACCAGCGTGGTGTACCATGCCAGGGTCGAGATTTGAGGGATTGCCTGAAAGAGATTGAAAAATGGCAGACATGTGCCTGGGAAGACACAGCAGAGTTACAGGCAACCGCTAAGGTTAAGTCTAATCCCCACCATCACCCACGGCGTCCTGCACAGCAGGCACGGAAAGGTGCTGAGGCCCCAGCTACCCTCCTCCTGCCTGTCTCTCTAGCTTCTGGCTTCCTGGAACAGAGCCTGGAGACAGAGACACGCTACAGAAAAACCCACACGAACCTTTCAGCCAACCCAATACTAATCTTGCAGACCACAAGAATTACGTGAAGGAACAGTGCAAGGAAAGGGCTAAGGCTGTTACCAGTACCTGCACCTGGATTGCTGTGCCTTCAGGAAAGATAATCAAGGTGTGGGGAGATGGGGGGAGGCAGCTCATTTCCCACGTTACTGTGACTATAATAAGGCAGAACGCCCCTTTTCCTTCTGGAAGGAAGGGAGGGAAAGCGGCCCCCCCGGCGTGCAGCATGGCTGTAAACTTGGCGTGTTTCTCTACCCGAGCCTGTCTCTAAGGCCCCGCTCGATGAGACCACGCCTTATGGTCAAGTCAGCAGGTCTCAGATTCCACTAAACCTGTCAGGGTCTAGCTCTCCCTCCCGAGTCTTCCCTCCACCCGTGCGTCCGCTATCTCCACACACAGGTTACAGTTTCACAAAACTACACTGTGCGAATCCCAGCAGGTGGGACTATTCTCCAAATCAAATGCTTGACATAAGGAATCTGATGAAACCAAGTGGAGACGCCGTCCTCTGTAACCAGCACATCACGTGCTAAAGGTGGAAACTCCGAGTGGCAACTAGAGGGTATAGGGTTTCTTTGATCGTAAAACAGTTCCTAAACAGATAAAAGGAATGCTCTCCAGATTAAGTGGACTTCTTGCCCCAAGCAGGGGGAAAAAAAAAAAAATATATATATATATATATAGGCCTTTCCAGTGTAAAACCAGGTCAGAAAAATAATTATGAGAATTGTGACAAAAATCCTAATAAAAATCAATAACCTTTTGGCAACTAAATAAAAAATAAAAGCCAAGCATAAAATATAGATTTAATTTTAAGGTACAACTGTTTCTCAAATTGAATATTTGAATTTGACTCACTTCAGAAAAATCAGTTTTAACAATGACATCAGCATGTTTTCACTGACATAAGTATGAAACTGAACTTTTTAAAATACAGAATTAAAATAATATTTGCGTCTGCTCAGGTTCAGTGTTCATGTAACACTGTTTGTAAACTGATTCTGGGTATTGGTCACACTCTCTTAATCCAGAACCCAGATGACCATATAGAAAACTTTCAAGATTGTTTGTATTTTATGTACAATTTAAACACTAACAACCTGAATGTTACTGAGTCACCATAACTCAAAACAGATTTAAGATATGAAAGGGTATTATTACCTGTAAGATGAGAAGGACCAGGAAATAAAAATTGGCCGCTCTCTTAAACTGCTCAAACAAATTCATTGGTGAAAGGTCAACGCATTGTATTTGTAAACACTCTCTTAATCCAGAACCCAGATGACCATATAGAAAACTTTCAAGATTGTTTGTATTTTATGTACAATTTAAACACTAACAACCTGAATGTTACTGAGTCACCATAACTCAAAACAGATTTAAGATATGAAAGGGTATTATTACCTGTAAGATGAGAAGGACCAGGAAATAAAAATTGGCCGCTCTCTTAAACTGCTCAAACAAATTCATTGGTAGAAAGGTCAACGCATTGTATTTGTATGTTTTAATTGCATTATTCTGTTGGAAAAAATGAGAAAATCATTCTAAACGGTCCCACACTTACCACAATACACAATGTATGAAGTGAAAGTGAAAGTCGCTCAGTTGTATCTGACTCTTTGTGACTCTTCTTTAGACTATATAGTCCATGGAATTCTCCAGGCCAGAATACTGGAATGGGTTGCCACACTCTCCTCCAGGGGATCTTCCCAACCCAGGAATTGAACCAGGGTCTCCTGCATTGCAGGCAGATTCTTTACCAGCTGAGCTACCAGGGGGACCCAGATACAAAAATCAGCCCTGTGGCCTACAGGCACACAACGCTATAATTTGTTTGAAAGATACTGAGATTTTAAGTTTTTACTTCTAACTGGGCCTCGAAATGACACCTTGGAGGCTTCTGTCAGAGAGTCACAAGACACAGAGATTTCACTGCAAAGGTCTCTTTGGCAACTCTCGCTGTGACCAGACAGAGGCTGCTGTTGGGTTTCTTGATCTTTAGAGCCTCTTAGAAAACAGGGCAAAAAGGAGGAGAAAAATGAGATGCGTCAACATGGGTGGAAAAGGAACATTCTTATAAGAGTAATGGAGGGTGTGTAAGAGTCAGAGACACAGGTGTGGGTTGCATTGTGTGCCCCCTAAAGACACACTCAAGTTCTGACCCTGTGACCTGCAATGGTCATCTTACTGGGTTGGCCAAAAAGTTAGTTTGGGTGTTCCCATCAGATGGGACAGACAAATCCGAACGAACTTTTTGGCCAACCAAATATTAGAAATACGGTTTTTGCCGAGGTGATCAAGTTACAGTGAGGCCACACTGGATTGAGGTGGATTAAGGCCTAATGCAGTGATTAGGCCTGCTGGCCTTTGTAGAGGAAAATTGGGCACAGGCAGAGAAACATACAGGCAGACAGAAACTGGCGTGGTGTGTCACTAAGGATCACCAAGCTCTGTTAGCCAGAGACCAAGGAGAAGTCTGCAGCAGTCTCTCCCGCAGATCCCCCAGAAGGAATCAGCCCGCTGACACCTTGATTTTAGGCTTCGGGCCTTTTCAAATTGTAAGAAAATAGATTTCTGTTGTCTTACACCACCCAGCTGGTGGTATTCTGTGGAGCAGTCCCAGGCATCTAACAGACAACATTTTAGCCCAGACTTAGCTCATGTTCTTTATATTTCAATGGTAATAAGCATTTTGGGGGTGAAAATATCTTCAAAGTTTTTGAATCCATCATAGGCCAAGGATGGAGAGATAAGTTACCAGAATCCCTTTCAAATTCTTATTACTGCCAAAAAGCAAGGTATCTGTGATATCACTGTATGCTTTTTTATAAATTTCTTAAAGAGAGCTTTGTATATTCAGAGGGAAAATTCCAATCAACTTTGTTTTGTTTCACACTGCCCCATACCCCTTAAGGTAGTTCATCTTAATGCAATGAGAAAAAGGACACTCTAGGAAATCTAAAATAAGACACAGATGGACTTATCTGTGAAACAGAAACAGACTCACAGACATAAGAGGACAGATTTGTGACTTCCAGGGAGAGTGGACTGGGAGTGTGGAGCTAGCAGATGAAAACTATTATACATCGGATGGATCAACAACGAAGTCTTATTCAATGTCCTGGGATAAACCAGAATGGAAAAGAATTTTTTAAGAAATATACATATATATATGTATATGTATATGTATATATACATATATAAACTGAATCACTTTGCTGTACAGCAGACATTGATACAACATTGTAAATCAACTGTACTTCAATTAAAAAATGACATTCTAGAGAGCTAACGATGACTGTCAATGGTCCCAGGCCAGGGGTACCTGGAAGGCAGGTGTCACACAAAGCAAGTAAGCATCATGGCTATTGGGGGGGAAAAAAGTAAATTGGCTTTTAATAAAGCTATTTAAAATCAACTTACCGCGTATTTGCTCTCCTTAATGCAAAAGAATACTGTGTTCATAAACTGAGGCTGTTCATGGAAGCGTCGATCATTGGCTTTGACTTGCCATGTACAGTCTTCAAAAAAGAAAGAGCAAATTAGCCTGTGGCTATGGGTTGAATTATGTCTTTCCTAGATTCACACATTAAAGCTCTAACCCCATCCTGTACCTCAGAGTATGACCTTATTTGGAAACAAGATTCACTCAGAGGCAAGTTAAAGTGGGGTCATTACAGAGGACCCTAATCCAACATGACTGCTGTCCTTAGAATAGAAGGAAGCCAGGACTCAGAGATGCCCATGGAGGGAAGACAGTCAAGCCAAGGAGAGAGGCCTGGAACAGACCCTTCTTCCCTCACAGCCTCAAAAGAAATCAACACACCACCGCACACAGACCTCAGACTTCTAGCCTCCAGGACTGTGACATAACACACTTCTGCATTCAAGTCACCCAGTTTGCAGTAATTTGTTAGGGCAGCCTCAGCAAGCCAATAACCATGTTATAAATTGATCACTATTCACAGAACACTCGATTCTAAAAGAGAAATCCTCATTTAAACATGGCCTGAACAAAAAACTCCAGAGCTCCACAAGGTCACAGCTAAGTTAAGTTAAATTATTTCTTCAAACTCATTTACTTGGTTTATAAAATGGGTGTGTGTGTGCCGTCGCTTCAGTCGTGTCCGACTCTGCGACCCCGTGGACTGTAGCCCACCAGGCTCCTCTGTCCATGGGATTCTCCAGGCAAGAATATGGGAGTGGGGTGCCATGCCCTCATTCTATTTTACGGTAATCTGCAAACTGTTTACAGTTCATTTGGCTCTCAGGTGACTCGTGACATATCCCTGGTCACCAGAGTTCTAGAACACCTCTGAGAACTGTTGTTTGAAAATTCAGGAAGGTTGAAAAGAAAGATACTTAAGATTCCTTAAAAAGGGAGAAGTGGCCAATGAGAAGGGATAAAAACCAAAGTCAGAAATGCTCAAGAGGAAAGAATGAGCCGCCCTGTTCAGGCACTGGATTCCTCGCCCCCCTTGCGGCTCCTTAAACTTGCTTCATAATTAAGTCCTCCAGCCAGCGGTTCCTCTGTGTCCACACGACCCCCTCACATCCAGCCCAGTGTGACTGGGATGCTTCAGATTGAAGGTGGTATCTGACCTCGAGTAGGGCAGTGGAGGTCTATCAGAAATGACCTTGGCCTCTTCATTTTACACTGTGAATGAGACCTTGGAGAGAGTAACCGGTGTCTTCGTCTGCTACACCCTGAGCTTAACTACAGCGGCCTCTGTAGTTAATTTCAGAAATCGGATTGCTGTCAAGTAATCAAAATAACTATTTCTAACAGGGTTCCTCATTTGGCCCAATTCAGACAAATTTGGCCTAATTCCAGTCGGCAAAGCAACCGATTCCTTTTCCTGATACTTTCCTGAATCTCATGCTAATTGCTTGCGGAATAGTTCATTGAGAGACCATAAGGAAAGTGAAAACGGTTTCTGTGGTCAAATACATTTGTGAGACACAGTATCCAACAGTCTCCTCTTGGACATTCAATGGACCCACTGCAGTGTTAAAGTCTCTGAGAAGTCCTATAGTAAAGAACTTAATTTTATTTAATTCAATCTTTTCAAAATTAATGTGACCAGGGGCACATTTTTTAAAAATATCACAGAACATCTATTAATATGGTTTGAGAAGTGTTAAGTACATGCCTTTAAGAAAGGTGGCAAATAGCACTTGGAAATATTTACATTTTGGATCAAATATTTACTAAGTACCCAGTTAAAGCAGAGAACCTTACTGGACACTTGGACCCCAAGGCTAATTTATAGAAAAAGTAAAAATCTTGTACCATTTTCTAGAATGGAAATATTGACCAAGAAAAGAGAAGTAATATATTAACCAACAAAAAAAATATTCACCTTCACCTGATGACCCTTTGTTTAAAAGCAAGAAGGAAATTAACTCACAAGAGTTGTGCCTAATAAAACCATCAATGCATTTACCACCAGCCACCAGCTCAAAATCACCTGGAAAACATGTATTTTATACAGGTAAGTATGGCTACATGTGTTGAATATTGTGGACACCAAGTCCTTTGATCATCACCATCTGGCAGAGAAAGTCAGTTTTACCTGACCCCTCATTCTGAACTCTTGATTATGGACAACTCTGCAACCAAAAAGCTGTATTGGTTGGTACGGACTACAGCAAACCAACAGAGTTAAATGATCAAAAGTTTAGCATCAGAAAACAAAAAGCAAACCAAGAGGGAAACGGGTGAAGGACAAATAAGATCATTCATACAAAGAGGAATTCAATGGCTCTTGAAAATACGAAAAGATACCCAAGCTCACCAAAAAACAAGGACAATTCTTCAGTGAGGTACCCATTTTTATCCCACAAAGGCAAAATAAACAGGCCTTCTTAGGGCGGTCTCTGCAGAGAACAAGCTGGCCACATCTATCAAACTTCAACACAGACATGCTCACTGAGTGTGTGTACACTCTTGGATAAAGAAATAACATATCTCAGGGCTATTCAATGCAGCCCTGTTTATCAGGGAGATTAGAAACAGCCTCAACACCACTATGGGCAGCTGGTTAAATATCCACACAATGAAAGTCTGTGTGGTCCACAAACAAGAATGAGGTAGCTTTATATGTACATACAGGGGAGAGCGTCAAATTACCCTGACCGTGCAGGTGTGTAAATGCAGAGTGAGTGCATAGTAGGGATGCAGGCATGCACACACACTTGCACACATGTGCCTATGTGTATATGCATCTATGGGTATGTAAGGCCTCGCATTTGTAAGTATTCTTTGCTGAAAGTGGTGTCTGTATATCTCCAGAGGACACAGGAGAAATGGGCAAGAGCAGAGACAGAAGAGGCAGGGTGGGGAGTTCATTTTCATTCTGTACCCTTTTATCAATACTGTGTGCAACAGTGCAACCCTTTCATCAAGCCTGTTCTCTTTGGGGGACAATCATTTGTAATTCAATTCTTTCCCTTTATAGGATGACAATAAATATGTTTATAATAGGTTAATTAAATAATAAATAGATTTAAGTCAATATATGTAAGTTGCTCGATTTTCTTATGGTCAGGATGCCATTATGTTTAATTTTTTGGAAATATTATTCAAGGGAATTCTCTGGCAGTTCAGTGGTTAGGACTCCAAGTTTTTGCCACCAAGCACTCAGGTTCAATCCCTGGTTGGGGAAATTAGATCCCGCAAGGCATGTGGTGCTGCCAAAAAAAAGTCAATAAAAAAAATGTTATCCCGAAAGGCAATGGGATGGTGAATGGGAATAAATCAAGAGAGGAGAAGACAGGAAAAGATGGAAGCCTATGCAGTCTAGGGGAAGAAACACACCTACATTCATCAATGAGTAAATCTTAAAAGTATCTTTGAGTAAGTCCACACACATACACAAATCCATGTTGCATTCCATTCCAAATCAAACATGCGACTAAGCTGCAAGCAGCTCGCAGCCGTCTCGGTTGGAGAGGAAGAGACAGGCCCCGTCACACGGCCTGAGCCACCAGGGGAAGCAGGTGGAACCAGATCCCAGGGCAGGGCAGCCTTCCGCAGGGATGGAGACAGGACCGAGAGGAGGAAACAGCCGCAGAGAGGCCGCAGCGGGAGGAGCCCACCGTTTTCAGCCTAAATTGCTGGCAAGCGTGGCGCGGCTCCCGGCGCCCTCAGCAAAGCGTCCAAACCCTTCAGCATGGCCACGCCCCACCCATCATCAAGCTCCAAAATGGCTGGAGGCTTCCTGAACTCTCAGCCCCTGGGAACCCTCCTTCCTGCTGCCTTGCCCTGGCACGCCCTGCCCCTGAGACCTCGGGGGTCAACTTGTCGCTCGCCTGTACTCAGGACACAGCACAGGTATCCCCACCTCCAGGAAGCCTTCCTTGACCAGGGGAGGCCTCACCTGGTTCCCTATTCATACCTCTGCTGAAGCCTCTCCTGCGGTCAGTCACAAATGCCCCCCAAGCCTGCTGCGCGACACCAGCTCAGAACAAACAAGACAGGTTGGACCTTGGGTCCTTGGAGCACTTGCAGACTAGCTGGAAGGAGGGCACTGTACAAGCAGTATAAAATAAAAACCAGTGGTTTCCAAGTCACACTGTGATGCACGCTGTAAAGGAGGGGCTTGAGATTACAACAGTCCTCTCCCCGTAAGGTCCTCGCTCCCCAGGCTGAACTCCAGCTCCTCCACGTGCGCCAGGCATGCCACGCCACCTCCTGCCACAGTGTCTGGACGTGGCCTCTCACTGGGCAGCCTGCTCCTCTCCCCACCCCTAGTTAACTCCTCCTCATCTTTCTCGCGGCAGCTTGGGCATGTCTTTCCACTAGGAAGCACTCCCAGACTCCTGACCAAGGCAGGCTCTTTCGTCACAGCTCCTGGAGAGGAACCACACGTCGATCCATTAAAAGACGAAGTCACTACATGATCGAGACTCTTTTGCAACCTTTAGCTTTGTCCCTATCATTTTAGATGTGGATGGAGGGATTTTCCCTTCAGTATAGCTCTCTGTCTTCTCTGTTTGAAGACATTGTGTCTTGCCCTCCTGCAGGTGAGCTGAACTACCCAAGACTCAGTCTAAAGTGTTATCTGAGAAGACAGTGAGGTGCACAGGAAAGCCTGGGGGCGGGGTCAGCAGGATGCCCACAGGTCTGCAGAAACAGAGAAGGCTGGAGAAGGCTGTACCAGCAGGAGGGGTTTCTGAGATGGCAGAGGTAGGGAACACACTAAATCACCAAAATGTTCGTTACATATGTGGGCAACTCATTGCTGAAAAATTAACTGTTCTTTGGCCCAAACATCTCTCCATCCATTCAGTGTGCTTAGATTTGGAGATGGAAGAATCCTTTAAAAAGAATGACCCAGCGGCTCCAGCCTGAGGGTGGTCCAGGAGAATCTGAATACCCCAAAGGGAAGCAGAAGGGTCAAGAAGGTGATCTGATGGTGGAAAGATGAGAGGCAATGACGGGTGGGGGTGATAACCGCCACTATGGACTAAGCATTTATGGCATGCCTGATAATGTCCTCATCTGATTTAATCCTCACAACCAACCACCCGATGAGGTTGGTACTCATGTTAAGTCCATTTTACGGATGGGGACATTGAGGCACAGACAAAGAAGTCCTTCCCTCAAGGTCACAGAGCTAGGAAGTGATGAAGCCAAGGCTGAAACCCTCACAGCCCGCACCCAGCATCCTCCCTATGTACCAGCAGGCTCGCCGCCTCTCCGAGTCACGAACAGCACTGTAGTAAGGGAAGGGAATGAGCTTGCCAAGGCAGGCCTGAGACAGAGAAGAAAGCGTGCCCACGAGGGGGAGCACCCAAAGGTGGGATGTGGAGTAGCCAGAGGACAGGAGGAACAGGAGTGTTGGGATCAAAATGCGCTGTCCCATCAGGGAGGCCGTTTCCCGAAGGAGAGGCTGTCAAGAAGGTCAAGTGCTTCAGGGCAAACGGACACAGGAAGAGGATGGGTGACAAAAAGCCCACTGGACCGGGCACTGGGGTTCCTGGCAATCTTGCCGAAAGCGTCATCCTTAGGGAGCTGGGGCGGCCCCCAGAGGGGAAGGACGGGGGAACAGAGGGCTGTGATGGTAGAGAAACGGGCTTCCAGAAGCTCGGTCAGGAGATCAGGAGACAGGATAGCTGCCTGAGGCAGGAAGCAGGATCCAGTTCAGAGTTTGCCGCAGGAAAGGGACACGGTTACGTGTGTTTGTAAGCCAGCCAGTGCGAGAAGAGGGGAAGGTGAACTCACCAAGCAACACGGCCGAGGAGGCAGGAGACGGCTTTCTCGGCCCATCCCCAGGCTCAGCAAAGCGAGGCAGTGTGCTAAGGCAGAGCACGTGTCCATTCCCAAGGACTTCCATCTCTACGCTGGTTCCTGACTGGCACAGGACTACCCAAGGAGTTGACCTGGGGCTACCAGGAGGGTGGAGGGCTAAGCTACATTCACAAACAAACCAACAAACCAGCTGGAGTCAAGGAATTTCAGGAACCTGTGACTGAATACAATTAAACTGGTTTCTTTAGAGTCAGAGCTTTCCGGGATTTTTATATGCTAATGGATAACCTTAAACGTCAAGAGGATAAAGAATTCTGGGTTTCCAGTCTCAGGGACCAAAGAATCTCTGTGTCCAGAAATATATGGTACAAACAGTGCTTCCCAGAACACACTTGGGACATACCATTCTTGTGTGTTCACAAAAGAATGTCCATCCCATCACATGGAAACATTCCCCCTTAGTTTTGTCAACAGCTGCACAAAGGAAGCGAAGGGTACACGAACGTTAGTAAAATCTGCGGATTTTTTTCCCTCAGGGCACATCTGACAGCAGGCTTACATCTGATCTTGATTCTAGCGGCACACAAGAAATGTCCTTCCACTGAAAAGTACTTGCAATGGGTCTCTCAGCACACTTGCTTACCAAAGTGGGGCTAAGCATCTTTAAAAAAGAGAACCAACTCTCTGCGCTGAAATATGGTTAAGAAAAATGAACGTGGTTCCGGCACTCTTAGACACTGCTCTGCTGGAAGAGGCCCGGGTCCCTGGTGGCACTCAGCTGGAGGGTCCTTCACAGGGTGACTCACGCTCTGTGTTCTAAAGAAGGGAGCTCGTTGAAGAAAACTGCCCTTCATGTAAAATGTCAAGACAGACAGATGACAGTTAAAAAGGAAGTCAGAATGCCTGGGAAAATGCCCAAGTAGGGATATGGGGGGAAATTAAGAGGAGGGGAAGAAGGACGCGGAGGAAGAAGGGGGAGCAGGGGGAGGCGGGAGAGGCTGCAGGCTGGCTGCTGGGGTGCAGAGCAGGAATGAGAGGAAAGGGGTCAAGCGCTTGCTGAGTGTCCTCTGTGTGTCTGGGAAGGGCATACAGAGGGGTCAGAGTAATAATACTTGGGGGGAATTCCACTGGCCATCCAGCGGTTAGGACTTGGCATCACTGGGGCCTGGGTCCCATCCCTGGTCGAGAACTAGCGGTCTCTCGGTCACTAGGTCATAATGATAATAATGATATTTTAAAAGTCATTTGAAAGGGGTTTTGAGAATCACCAAATTTCCCTATCCTTGGAAAAGACTCTGAAGAGCCAAGGTCAAGTCTGAGCTCCCTGCAATGCCCGTGTTCTGAGGGTAGCAATCTATGAGAAATACAACCTGGCAGCCGCATGATCAGCAAAGAACCCTGGGCAGTAGAATGTGAAGGCAGAGCTGGAAAAACACAGAGGTGAGCGTTTCCACCCACTACGTGCCCCTCGGACAATTCCACAGGCGCCCAACCCTGTCCGTTTCCTTGTCCTGGACCGCACACCTGATAACGTGGCAGAAGCCCAACACAAAGTTCACCCCTGCACGCACCGAGCCCATTCTCAGCCAGCTCATCAGATACCCACATAGGGTCGAACCCACGATGGTTATATGAAACTTGAAAAGTACGGCGGAAGAAGGAATGAGGAAGAAACACGTTATTTACTATTTGGGCAATCAACCAGAACTCCCCTTGGTAACTCGTCCGGCGACTCCAGCCTTATCCCATTCGAACAGTATCCAGCCTGGACCTGTTATGACAGAGGTCACATTCCTCATCAGACTGGCAGTGATTCCATTTCAACGAAGCCCAATTATAGTGATTTCAGTGCCTTCTCAGGAGGTGCTGATACTCAATAGCTTAAAATTACAACCAGACATCCACAGGATGACCTGATCCTGCTCAGGGTTTGATACAGAAAGCTGAGGAGGGGGAAGCGATGTAGTTCAGCAGACGGCCTCCCTAGGTCTCAGAGCCTGTGGGGGGAGGCGGCCCTCGCGGGCACACGGGGACATCACCTCCTCATCACCTCCCCACCTCCCCATCAGGACCTCCCCACACAGAAGAGCAGAAGACGGGCACCATCCGAGCAGAGCAGGAGGAATCGTTATATCAGGGGGATTTCACGCTTTATCTGTTTTTCTACAGGTGGAATCTCTTTGGGAAACAAACAAATCAGCTTAACAGGCAGCAGAATCCTGGAGGGAGAGACTGGGGGCAGGGAGAGATAAGGGAAGCAGGCTTCTGGCAGGCCTGGAAGGGTGATGGGCAATGGGCGGAAACCAGACAAAACCAGAGGTTACTCTGACTGAGGCTGGAACGAGGGGCAGCGGGAGAGGCAGAGACAGAACAACTTCTTGGCGATTTCTGTGAATGGGAAACCAGTTATGTCGCTGGAATTGAAAGGACCAGGGAGGAAAACCATTTTCAGCTTGGACTATGGAGCACATCTGGGCTGTAAAGCCCAAAGGATCGGCTTCTCCTGGAGTAGAAGAGCTAGAAGAAAAGACTGCAGGTGTTTGTAGGAAATGGAACAGAAGAGTCACCGGAGGAAAAAGCACACCCATAAAAGTCAGCTACGTTCTGTGACCCCAAACGACAGGCTGTCTATGGCCATTTTCAGGAAACATCAGCGGTGCCGAGTAAGTTGTGACAGAGAGCCCATGAGTCACAAAGCCTGAAACAGCTACTACCTGTCCCTTGGCGGAAAATGTCTGCCGGTCCGTGGTCCAGAGCCGGCCCTGATTCGGGCCGGGGAGCACTCTTTGCTGCATCACAGCCCCTCGTAACAGAGACCTACACATTCTCCCCGTTACTAAAAAGTCAAAACCATGTTATATTCACAAAGGACTGAACAAGCGTTACGGAGACTCCAAGGCTCCTGGGTGTGGTAACCAGCAAATTCTTCCCCACTCAGCTCCTTTCTAAAAATAGAGACAGGCAGCAAGAACCTTCTGTTTTCTCTGCAGGAACTTGACAGCTATGGTCCACCAGCCCTGCCACACCGAGGACAGTGCGTGCCTGTCCCAGCCCATCAAGTTTCATCCGAAGCTAAGAGAAAGAGGATGCCTCCCGGAGCATCCGTCCTTTGCACCTGTTGCTACTGCCCACATGAAGACAGACAGGTGCCTGGTCTCCTGACTCCAGCATGTTACCTTTTTTGAACGGCTCCCGGGTTTCCTCCGCTTCTTTGTTAACCCGATTCTGCTGTGGTTCCACCGCCGGTTCCTGGTCGTCAAGCTCATCTTCTGTTTCATCATCACTGTAGGGGACCACTTCATCGTTAGGCTGAGAATCCTCGTCAAACATCGTTTCTGAGTCTCTTTCTGTACTCATTCTGCTGGCAAATTTGAACTACCTGGTTTAAAAGAAAGGGAAACCAGAGTGAAATAGGACCCGTGCCTCGTTATTGGTTGAATTCTTCCTGTGTTTGCTTATGACACTTTTGACAGAACGTTATTTATCCACATGGAAATATGACTGATGAAGGACCCCCAAAGTTCAACTTATCATGCAAATAAGAACAAAACCATTCTTTATTGATTAAATGCTTGGGTGAGAATTTACAACAACAATAATGTAGCTGCCAACTTTTTTTTAAGGACATACAAGCTATAAGATTTCAAATTGTGTGTCTCTACCCAGCAAGATTAATCGGTTCACAACCAACAGTAAAATAAAATGAAACAGATTTTAAAATATCAGAGTACAGCAGGCATAGAAAGAGCACTGTTTGGTTAAACACTTCTACAATGCTGACATATACGTATGTTTATTTGTATTGTGGGTCTTCATGGAATTGAATTTCTCTTGGGAAGTGTGCCCTGCTTTCAAAATTTGAAAATCACTGTCCTACAATATCTGGTTGCTGTTAACATTAATATTCTGAGCTTTTACTGTGTGATGTATTTTAAATACCAGCTTAGTCCTCAAATTTTCCTAATGGCTTCTTGAAAACACATTCTAGCCTATTTTCCTGTCACCATCCACTACTTATATTTAGAATTTGTGTTTGTGTATACACCACTGCATAAAGTGGCCCCACACAAGTGCCAAGTGCGACCTCAGTTCTATTTATATTAGGAATATATTTACACTAAGACTTTCTGGCATTATTTACTGATACATAAGCATCATACCTACATGTACTCAATATCATTAATAGTGGCAGCTCACATTTATTTAGTGTTCACTGCATGAGGGACTCTGAATGAAATGCTTTATAAACACTGGCTCCTTGAAACATTTCACATCAGCATCATGAAGGTATTATCGTTATTTGTAGTCTACACAGGAGAAAACCAAACCTTTACAACACTGGACAACTTGTAAAATATTTACTGAAATTTGGAAGCAAGAACAATTGCTTTCCAAGGAGACATCTTTTGTATTCTACTTCCATGTTATCGTTTGTTAGATATTTTTATCAGGGTTAGTTGCCTTGAGTGGAGCTATTTAGCTGGCTGCAGGCTTTTTACCAAATCTAGCATCTTAAATATCTAAATTTTTGTAAGTTACAACTAAGAAATGTTCAAATATTTAAGTGAGGATTTTGTCCAACATTATTTAAAATAAAACCCAGAAGCAACATGGACATCCAACGATTACTGCTACTGTTAAGTTGTGTCTGACTCTTTTCGATCCCACGGACTATAGCCCATCTGGCTCCTCCAGTATTCTCCAGGCAAGAATACTGGAGTGAGTTACCACTCCCTTCTCCAGGGGATCTTCCCGACGTAGGGACTGAACCCACAACTCCTTCATTTGCAGGCAGGGTCTTTACCACTGAGCACCAGGGACGCCAAGTAAAATACTAGACAACTACAAGACATGAGCAGACTCAAGGCAGGCAGATTCAGGGCTAAAACCTTTAACTGCCAAGTGAAACATTTTCCCTCTTTCCTAATTTTCTATGGGTTAGTAAACGGCTGCGTCTTGGGATTTTACACTTGCTTAATGGCCTTACTTGCAGGTTTACGGTTTAGCTAGTATTTAAATCTAATACACCCCTTAGGGCTTCCCTAGTGGCGCAGACGGTAAATAACCTGCCTACAATGCAGGAGTTCTGGGTTTGATCCCTGGGTTGGGAATCTCTCTTGAGAAGGGAATAGCTACCCACTCCAGTATTCTTGCCTGGAGAATTCCATGGACAGAGGAGCCTGGTGGGCTATAGGCCATGGGGTCACAAAGAGTTGGACACAACTGAGCACCTAACACACACACACACACACACACACACACACACACTCCTTAAAAAAATTCTCAAACTCTTAAGGGCAGACTTTCATCAGAAATCTTTCAGAACAAAAATATAAAAGTGGGACCAAGTACTGGATACCTATTTTATATCAAGCAGGACAACCTCGTGAGGTAGATATTATCCACCCATCTTTCAGATAAGGAGGCTGGGGCTCAGCTGGTAAGTGACAGAATCAGGATCTCATCTCTCCGCTGCAAGGGCAAGGGCACACACTATGCGAAGGTCTCAAAGCACCAGAGAAGTCTCCTCATTGTACTAACAGTAAGTGCGTGAAAGTGTGTTAGTCGTTCAGTGGTGTCAGACTCTTTGTGACTCATGGACTGTAGCCCACCAGGCTCCTCTGTCCATGGGATTCTCCAGGCAAGAATACTGCAGTGGGTAGCTATTCCCTTCTCCAGAGGATCTTCCCGACCCAGGGATCGAACCCGGGTCTCCTGCATTGCAGGCGGATTCTTTACAGTCTGAACCAGTAATACGGGAAGCCCATACTATTGATAGTAAACACACCCAACATGCATTTGCCATTCTAAGCATGTTTAAGTATCCAGGTTAGTGGCATAAGCGACTTCTACAGAATCACTTCATAAGTGACCATTCTGTCATCATCATTGCCAAGTACCTGTGTGTTTATTTTCCGTGTTAAGATTGGGTCCAGTCCTTCGAGTTTGAAGGAGACAAAGAAGAAGGATTAGATTTGATAACCACAAGCCATGTGATCCAAAGAAAATAAGCCGTTGCACAACCCACCCATTCATCACCAAACATCCACTCCAGGCCAGATCTGTGTGGCTGCCTTGGAAGGCTGGGCGGGGAGCTCTAAGCTGTGCAGGAAGCTCTCTGTTGTGTGTGTGTGTGAGACAGTGTATGATATGCAGACACTCAAAGAACAGTTAAGCTCTGTTGTCTTAGACTACTGAAGAAAAATAAGTTAGAAATCATTTCCTTGAAGCCCTTGGTGACATCAAGCAGCTTTCCAGGTCTAAATCATAATCCTTGTCAAGCAGGCACTATGTAAAATACAGATCTGGAAACTTTATGTGTATCCCTACCACTCTAGCCCATCACAGACAGTGCTGAATTTATTCAGCCTTCACTGAGCATCTGCTAGGCACACACTGAGACCTTAGGCGCTGCGAACTGAACCGCCACCCAGGTTACTGAGGGATGAAAGTGAAAGTGTTAGGCATCAGTCACGTCTGACCTTTGCAACCCTATGGACTGTAGCCCACCAGGCTCTTGTCCACGGGATTCTCCAGGCAAGAACACTGGAGTGGGTTGCCATGCCCTCCTCCAGGGGATCTTCCCAACCCACGGTTTGAAAACCTATGTCTCTTATGTCTCCTACTGAGGGACACAGATAAGTAAATTATGTGTGACAGCCCTGAGACATTTCTCCCCAGACACACACCTCCAACCCACTCCCTCCTCTTCATCCCTGCAGCCACCACCATAACGCAGGACACCACACTCTTGCTCCTTAAATGCCGCAGGTGGAGTCAAACAGGACTTGCCATCATCAGCTTCCACATATCCATCAGAGTCATGTCTTTCTCCTGCTTAGACCCTTCTTGTGGATTACGGACTGAACTGCCTCCGCCAAACTGAAAGATTAGCCCTAACTCTTAATGTAACCGCGCTTGAAGACACGGCCTTTAAAGAGGTGCTGCTGCTGAGGCGCCTCAGTCGTTTCCCACTCTTTGCAGCCCCGTGGACTGTAGCGCGCCAGGCTCCTCTGTCCATGGGATTCTCCAGGCAAGAGGACTGGAGTGGGTTGCCATGCCCTCCTCCAGGGGATCTTCCTGCCCAGGGATCAAACCCATGTCTTCTTTAACTCCTGCATTGCAGGTGGATTCTTAACCCACTGCGCTACCTGGGAAGCCCTTTAAAGAAGTGACTGAGGTTAAATAACATTATATGGGTGGGGCCCCAATCAGATAGAAGAGGAAAAACCACCTAAGCGTTCTTTCTGTGTTTGCACAGAGGAAAGGCCCCGTGGGGACACTGCAGGACGGCGGTCAAGGAGCGCATCCTCTCCAAAACCCACACAGGAGGCACTTCTGTCTCTGCCGCTGAGAGCTTACAGTCTAGACAGGAGTCAGCATGCACAGCCTGAGGGCCAGACTTGGCCAATCATCTGTTTTTGTAAATAAAGCTTAATTAGAACACATCCTTGCTCATTCCTTCATGCACTCTTTATGGCCAATTTTACACAATGACAGAGTTGAATAGCTGTGATAGACAATGACTGGTAAAAATGTTTACTATCTGGCCCTTTACACACACACAGTCTGCTGACCCCTGAACTAAAACAAAAGATAATAAGAGAACAATACAAGTGGTCAACAACAAACGCCCACAGCCAGATGTAATTCTAACTGACCTGGACACCGCAGGCATGTTTTTTGAAGGTGTGAAATAAACTACCAGGGGCAGTGGTGGGAGAACATCCCTGAACTATACAGTTGCCCTATTGATTGTTAACAGTACTCTTTCAATTGCAGCACGGTTGTGTAACTGGAGAGGACACACAATTCCAGATACTGAGGGAACAACACACTGTCATCTCTGGCTTCCTGTGAGGAAGCTGTGGTTATGTGCCTTCTCATACCCAGTCCAATACCACATTTCATCATTAATCCATGTGCTTATAATCATGGCATCGGATGGAAAGGTGAATAAATGTTGGAGCACGGCAGCAAAAATTTTATCAGGATTTTTGAAGACTTGTCCATGTAATAGAGCATTCACGATTTTTCTGGTCACATGATCTTAGGAAAACAGGATCTTTGGTTCCTGCTCAGGCTGAGCAGCAGCATAACTTCACTGAGAAGAATACAGGTCTGGATTCAAATCGTGGCTCTGCTGTTCACCAGTTTCCCACTTGGGTGGGTTGTTTCACATTTTGGAAAGGGAGGGGAGAAGATGTTTCATTCTCTGTCCTGCCTCGTGCAGTATTCAGTCCTCTTGGTCATAAACCCCAGAAGACAGGAGGAGTAAATGGCAGGATTTCCAAACTTGGATCCCTAACATCTATCATTTGTCATCTTGGAACACTTGGCTATGAAAGACTTGTCAAGTGGCTGAATGCCTGAAATTCTCTGCTCCTTTTGTAGTGGACGGGGTGCTAAAGCAGAGAGAAAAAGGGGACTCGGGTGCAAAGGAACACCTTGCAATAAAACTCTGAGCTCAGAAGTAACGAAAGCACAAACTTTTGCTGCGATCATAAGGCTCCTAGATTCAAATGAAGGGAAGGGAACGAAGGAACAAGGAGCGTCCTGACTGGGCCAGGGTCTGACCTGTACAGACGCACTCAGAGGCTGGGGAGGCCAAGAGATCTTTGTGGTGTAAATGGATTCGTGTCTGCAGCGACCCAGCCTAAACCAGGAAGGGAGACTCACAGCGCTCATGTTTGTTTTTCATATTTTTTATGGCTCCGTGAAGTCCTCAGCAAGAAAGGGCATTCTGACATGGATTTTTAATTTCATTTGCCTATTTATTATTATTATTCTTACAGATAAAGCAGATTATTATTAGATTCAGATATTTTTTATTACAGAAAAATATTACAAAATATTAACATGAGATATTATCATGATATGGGAATTCCCCGGTAGTTCAGCAGTAAAGAATCCACCTACAATGCAGGAGCTGAGGGTTCGATTCCTGGGTCAGGAAGATCCCCTGAAGAAGGGGACCTACTCCAGTATTCTTGGAAAATCCCATGGACAGAGGAGCCTGTCAGGCCACAGTCCATGAGGATGCAAAGATCAGACACAACTCAGTGACTAAACAACAGAGAGACCCTAAAGCAGAGGGCACAGTTAAGCAGCGCTCAGATTCCTGATCCACAAAAATCACGAGAGAAGTTTCAGCTGCTGTTTTGGAGTCATTTGCTACATAGTAATAGAAAACTAATACACATACCATTAATCACAAATAATTAGAACTCCATGGTAAGATACCTAATATGGCTTCTATTGTTTCCATTTATTCCAAGAGGAGCCCCAGTAAAGAGGCAGCAGCAATCTTTATCACGTGAGTCAGGCCACACCCCCTATCTGGAATCTGTTCAATTCTCTTGAGAGCAAAATCTGACAAGCTTGATGACCATTGTAATTAGATAAGAATAATCTCACGAACCAAGAGTAATAAAACCTATCTAAGATCTAGATTAAATTCAAACTTTACACTCTTCTAGAAATAACACGATTATTGTTCCTAGGCTAAACAAGGTTATATTTTTTAATTTTCTTCCAAACTGAAGCCTAGAAAACCTAGACGCCTGGGACAACTAACACAGAACCGTGCTCAGTCCGCACACCCTTTGCGGACCACGCCATAGCCCGCCAGGCTCCTCTGCCCATGGAATTTTCCAGGCAAGAATACTGGCGAGGGTTGCCATCTCCTACTCCAGGCCATCTTCCCAACTCAGGGATTGAACCCGCGTCTGTTGTGTCTCCTGCGCTGCCAGGCGGGTTCTTTACCACTAGCGCCCCCTGAAAAGCACCAACATCAAACTAAGGGCCCATTAATGTCACCGTCGTGGGGACAGCTCAGTCAGGTCTTTACTCATGATACAAAAGGCTTCGCCAGGCCCCAGCTTCATCCTCTGTTCCTCGGAAAGACCACCCCAGAGCCCTTTGTCACAAAGGAAGATTGACTCCAACTTCATATCAACAACTGGGGTGACTACATTAAAAAGGTGCAGAGGGAATCTCAAAATTTTGCCCTCTCAGAGGAGGGCCATTTGTCAGTTTCCTGATAAAACTTTAAAGGATTTCTTGGTGACACTGCCACCCCAGCTCCGTCACGGGTTCCCTAACGTATCCTAGTAACAGCTGCTTCCTGTTAATACGAGGCTGCCCCTTGCCCTTCACTCCCAAGTACTCGCGTCCACATCCTCGCACACAGTTGACATGGAATTATTCTGAGATGGGTGGTCGGGCGCTACCATCGCCGTTTTACCAAAGAGAAAACTAAGGTGCTTAAGGAATCTTCCCGAGGTTATTTAGCTCCGACCTGATTCACCCTCTCAGCGCATCCCCAGCTCTGTGCTAGGTGGGGTGCAGAGCACGCATCGAGGCTTCAGGCTGGAATCGGAGATCCATCAAGGAAGCATGGGGCTCCCCCCCTTGGCTTAGTGGTAAAGAACCCACCTGCAATTCAGGAGACTTGGGGTTCAGTCCCTGGGTTGAGAAGACTCCTTGGAGGAGGGCACGGCAACCCACTGCAGTATTCTTGCCTGGAGAACCCCGTGGACCGAGGAGCCTGGTGGGCTATGGTCCATGGGGTCGCAAAGAATCAGACATGACTGAGCACGCACGCACACCAGGAAGCATCGGAGCCCACTTCCCAACTGCAAGGGGCAACTGCTCTCCTTGTCTACAAACCAACTTAGCGCCTCCTAAGTCACAGGAGAAGTGTAAGCAAAGGATACGGAGAACTTGAGAAAACAAAGCCAACTTTGGCGCCTACAGGCAGGTTTCTCCTACACCAAAGAGTTGCAAAAACTTTAAAAGCTTCTCCCTTTATATCATGTTCAAGTGTACTGGAATCAATAATCATTTCCTAGCTATCTTGAGCTGGGCAGGGTGTGTGGGAGTCACAGAGCGGCTCAGGACTCAGGATGGAAGAGAGATTTTCAGAAATGAGGAACAGCTGGAGTGAAGACCCAGTCACAGAGAAGTATAAGATACCCACCCGGCTGAAAGATTTAGGTCGCTGGCTGGAATCCACTCCAACCGCCTAAGAGGGCCTGACACGGACTTCATTCCAGCGACTGGAAGCAAGCACTGAGCATATCTACAAGGAGAGACAGCCGATCTGGCCAGAACTTCAAGAGGATGAATCTGATAGCGGAGGGTGTGGGTGGCTGGAAAGGTGACAGCTGGGCAGGGAGACCATCCCGAGGTCACACCGGACACTGAGCATCTCCCAGCCACAGTTCTGTCACCTGTAAACCCAGGCAGTTCAGTCCGATGACCTCTGTAGACACATTTAGCAGTAACACTCAGTGAGTGGATGTAGCTGCTGCAAGAAGGAACACACGCCTAACTTAGGGTGGTGGCGACTAGAAAAATGTGTTTCAAATTAAATCGGGTGGGGCTGCCATTCTTTTGTCTGGAAAACTAAGAAGAAAAAAGTAAAATAAAGACTAGAATGGATTCTCATAGGAAAACAATGCCAGAATTCCCCATATGTTTACTTTGGAGATTCAGCTTCAATCCACAACATGTTTTTATAACACATACTGAAAGTTACCAGGAGAAAAGCATGGTTATTTTTACATTCAAGCTTCATCCTTGCCTATTAGAGACAATGGTCCCATTTTACTTCATTACTATTGCTTCTATATTGGGTTTTTCAATTATGTTCATGTTTGAATGATATAAAATCACTGGGGCTTTACAACTGACAGTTGCCTGGAAGAGAAACCTCCAAGGTAAAGTTAAAAGTTAATCTGTTGAGTTGAATTCATTTTAATATTTGAAGAATCACTAGCCTATTGATGGACGGATGCAATTAACAAAAAGATTACACTACAGAAGGATACAAGAATCCACATCATTTTGCAAAACTGAACAGAAATCATAAAAATTTTGAAAAGAGATGATTTGTATTCCCCATTTAGATTCAAGAGGACTGCTTGTTTGAATAAGAGGGTAGGAAAAGGGCAGATGTGGTAAGTAAATGGGAACAAGCGCACAAAAAGATTACTCTTGCAAGTAATCAAAGGGCATACTGATGAAACGGTAAGACACCATTTTTTTTATGTCTATTAAGTTAACAATACTCAATGACTATATCTAATGCTGGGCAGTTGTAAAGCTCTCTCTCACACACCTATATACACACGCACACACGCACACCCACTGCTGCTGGCGAT
This sequence comes from Madoqua kirkii, assembly GCA_006408675.1. Taxonomy (NCBI): domain Eukaryota; kingdom Metazoa; phylum Chordata; class Mammalia; order Artiodactyla; family Bovidae; genus Madoqua; species Madoqua kirkii. The sequence continues at coordinate 45,835 of SJYC01126501.1, forward strand.
GAAACGGATACATTCCAGTGGGAAACAGGAGGAGAAGGGGACGACAGAGGATGAGATGGCTGGATGGCATCACCGACTCCATGGACATGAGTCTGAGTGAACTCCGGGAGTCGGCAATAGACAGGGAGGCCTGGCGTGCTGCAGTCCATGGGGTCGCAGAGTCGGACACCACTGAGCGAATAACACTTTCACTTTCCCGTACCAATACATGAAATATAAGATATGACCCAATAAGCTCATTCATAGAAATTTCCAACAAAAACAATTCAACAAGTAAAATAAGTATTCACAGAAAAATTTTAGATTGTTGTCAGCTATATAAAGCCGGAATAGAGACCACCTGAATGTCCACGTGTATAATAGTTTTATAAGTTATGATTTTAGAGTAGCAATAAAAATGACAGCCCTAGAAACACAGGAAATGCCTTAAATACAATATTAAATTGGAGGAAAGACTGAAATCAGAATTGTGTCCCATTACAGAATCTCTATAAATAATACATACATGTATGTTTTGGAAAAGAATTTTTGCTCTGGAAAAAGAAACCCAATGTGTGTGTTTATTTTTCTAGAATAAGCTACAATCAAGGACTTCCCTGGCGGCTCAGTGGTTAAGAATCTGCCTGCCAGTGCAGGATACCCAGGTTCCATCCCGGGTCTGGGAAGACCCTACAGGCCGTGGGACAACTCGACTCCTGTGCCACAACTGCTGACCCTGCGTCCAGAGCCCAGCGGTCACACCTGCTAGAGCCCACGCGCCCTGGAGCCCACGCTCCACAGCAAGAGAGGCCGCCGCAGTGAGAAGCCCACACACCCGCAGACAGAGCGGCCCCCGCTCGCCGCAACTGGAGAGAAACCCGAGCAGCAGTAAAGACCCAGCACAGGCAAGTAAATAATAACTCAACAACTGATGACACCACCCCCACCCGTATAACCGAAGACCGTTCGGCAGTCACTTAGGTGCTGGGCTCAATTCCTGAAAGCCTCACGACATAGCTAAAAAGCAGGTGTTATCCTCATTTTGCAGGCTTTATAGAGGTTAGGTAACTGCTCCAGGGCCATAAAAGAGATTTCAATCAGATGTTTTTGCCCTCAAATCTCTTAAGATCTGTCTCAGAGCTGGTCAAAGGCAGAGAAAAGATGTGTCAGAGCACCCACCCATACCTTTTCTTCTTACTATCAATCCTACTTCTTTGCAAATGATTGCAAAGCCAGAAGTGGCAGCGTGAAAGGAGGTGGCTTTCATCCAGAGGCGGTCTGAGACCAGAAAAGGGATGCTTGGCATGTCAGGGCAGGAGAGATGAAGCCTACCTTTTTATCTTTCATATCATAATCGTAATCACCTTCCCAGTGCATTAGTCAACGTAAAATCCCAACTCCCTCCTAAGGATCCTGTGGGTGCCTGTGTTAGTCATTCAGTCCTGTCTGACTCTTTGCGACCCCATGGACTGAAGGATTATGGGATGCCACGACATCTAGTCTAGGTCCTTCTTTTCCTTAGAGCCCTGGCTGACCTGTACTCTGTGTGGATGGAGACCCCAAACCACTAGCCTTCACTAAACTTCCAGGCTGCCTGCAATAAACACAATAGACCTCAAGAGCCCTGGGCAGAGGTCCAGTGACAAGATGATTTAAAATGTTAGTTGTTCCTCATCCCACTATAATGTGCATCTGAAAAGTCTGTTGTTGTTCTCTCGCTCAGTAGAGTCTGACTCTTTGCGACCCCACGGACTGCAGCACGCCAGGCTTCCCTGCCCTTCACTGTCTCCCAGAGTTTGCCCAAACACATGTCCATTGAGTCAGTGATGCCATCCAACCATCTCATCCTCTGTGGTCCCCTTCTCCTCCCTCAGTCTTTCCCAGTATCACGGTCTTTTCCAGTGAGTCGGCTCTCTGCATCAGGTGGCCAAAGTAGTGGAGCTTCAGCATCAGTCCTTCCAATCAACACCCAGGACTGATCTCCTTTAGGATGGACTAGTTGGATCTTGCAGTCCAAGGGACTCTCAACAGTCTTCTCCAACACCACAGTTCAAAAGCATCAATTCTTCACTGCTCAGCCTTCTTTATGTTCCAACTCTCACATCCATACACGACTACTGAAAAAACTATAGCTTTGATTATACAGACTTTTGTTGGCAAAGTGATGTCTCTGCTTTTTAATATACTGTTTAGGTTTGTCATAGCTTTTCTTCCAAGGAGCTTCAACTGAAAATACAAACTCCCTTCTGGTACTTTTTTCTAATATAAAGATGCTATAAATTTTCCAAATATTCATATGTAAAGATGTGTCAAGGTTTAAGTAGACAGTATGTATGACTGACACAGCAAGGATGATCAGTGCACATATTTGGTATCTTTTCTAGACACTCTCATGGTTTCATGAATGTCTACACTTGGTCATAGAGTCTTACTTCTTGGTCCATTTGAATGTTAACATCTTCACAAATTCTGGGCCCCAGAAGTCTAAGGGATGAAGGCCACACCTGATATTGAATCAATGTCTCCTCTACTACATTTAAAGTCAGCTTAGAAAACTCAGCTTAGATTACAACTCTACCCAGACAGCTGAATTCACACCCAAGAATAACACTTTCACTTTCCCGTACCAATACATGAAATATAAGATATGACCCAATAAGCTCATTCATAGAAATTTCCAACAAAAACAATTCAACAAGTAAAATAAGTATTCACAGAAAAATTTTAGATTGTTGTCAGCTATATAAAGCCGGAATAGAGACCACCTGAATGTCCACGTGTATAATAGTTTTATAAGTTATGATTTTAGAGTAGCAATAAAAATGACAGCCCTAGAAACACAGGAAATGCCTTAAATACAATATTAAATTGGAGGAAAGACTGAAATCAGAATTGTGTCCCATTACAGAATCTCTATAAATAATACATACATGTATGTTTTGGAAAAGAATTTTTGCTCTGGAAAAAGAAACCCAATGTGTGTGTTTATTTTTCTAGAATAAGCTACAATCAAGGACTTCCCTGGCGGCTCAGTGGTTAAGAATCTGCCTGCCAGTGCAGGATACCCAGGTTCCATCCCGGGTCTGGGAAGACCCTACAGGCCGTGGGACAACTCGACTCCTGTGCCACAACTGCTGACCCTGCGTCCAGAGCCCAGCGGTCACACCTGCTAGAGCCCACGCGCCCTGGAGCCCACGCTCCACAGCAAGAGAGGCCGCCGCAGTGAGAAGCCCACACACCCGCAGACAGAGCGGCCCCCGCTCGCCGCAACTGGAGAGAAACCCGAGCAGCAGTAAAGACCCAGCACAGGCAAGTAAATAATAACTCAACAACTGATGACACCACCCCCACCCGTATAACCGAAGACCGTTCGGCAGTCACTTAGGTGCTGGGCTCAATTCCTGAAAGCCTCACGACATAGCTAAAAAGCAGGTGTTATCCTCATTTTGCAGGCTTTATAGAGGTTAGGTAACTGCTCCAGGGCCATAAAAGAGATTTCAATCAGATGTTTTTGCCCTCAAATCTCTTAAGATCTGTCTCAGAGCTGGTCAAAGGCAGAGAAAAGTGTGTCAGAGCACCCACCCATACCTTTTCTTCTTACTATCAATCCTACTTCTTTGCAAATGATTGCAAAGCCAGAAGTGGCAGCGTGAAAGGAGGTGGCTTTCATCCAGAGGCGGTCTGAGACCAGAAAAGGGATGCTTGGCATGTCAGGGCAGGAGAGATGAAGCCTACCTTTTTATCTTTCATATCATAATCGTAATCACCTTCCCAGTGCATTAGTCAACGTAAAATCCCAACTCCCTCCTAAGGATCCTGTGGGTGCCTGTGTTAGTCATTCAGTCCTGTCTGACTCTTTGCGACCCCATGGACTGAAGGATTATGGGATGCCACGACATCTAGTCTAGGTCCTTCTTTTCCTTAGAGCCCTGGCTGACCTGTACTCTGTGTGGATGGAGACCCCAAACCACTAGCCTTCACTAAACTTCCAGGCTGCCTGCAATAAACACAATAGACCTCAAGAGCCCTGGGCAGAGGTCCAGTGACAAGATGATTTAAAATGTTAGTTGTTCCTCATCCCACTATAATGTGCATCTGAAAAGTCTGTTGTTGTTCTCTCGCTCAGTAGAGTCTGACTCTTTGCGACCCCACGGACTGCAGCACGCCAGGCTTCCCTGCCCTTCACTGTCTCCCAGAGTTTGCCCAAACACATGTCCATTGAGTCAGTGATGCCATCCAACCATCTCATCCTCTGTGGTCCCCTTCTCCTCCCTCAGTCTTTCCCAGTATCACGGTCTTTTCCAGTGAGTCGGCTCTCTGCATCAGGTGGCCAAAGTAGTGGAGCTTCAGCATCAGTCCTTCCAATCAACACCCAGGACTGATCTCCTTTAGGATGGACTAGTTGGATCTTGCAGTCCAAGGGACTCTCAACAGTCTTCTCCAACACCACAGTTCAAAAGCATCAATTCTTCACTGCTCAGCCTTCTTTATGTTCCAACTCTCACATCCATACACGACTACTGAAAAAACTATAGCTTTGATTATACAGACTTTTGTTGGCAAAGTGATGTCTCTGCTTTTTAATATACTGTTTAGGTTTGTCATAGCTTTTCTTCCAAGGAGCTTCAACTGAAAATACAAACTCCCTTCTGGTACTTTTTTCTAATATAAAGATGCTATAAATTTTCCAAATATTCATATGTAAAGATGTGTCAAGGTTTAAGTAGACAGTATGTATGACTGACACAGCAAGGATGATCAGTGCACATATTTGGTATCTTTTCTAGACACTCTCATGGTTTCATGAATGTCTACACTTGGTCATAGAGTCTTACTTCTTGGTCCATTTGAATGTTAACATCTTCACAAATTCTGGGCCCCAGAAGTCTAAGGGATGAAGGCCACACCTGATATTGAATCAATGTCTCCTCTACTACATTTAAAGTCAGCTTAGAAAACTCAGCTTAGATTACAACTCTACCCAGACAGCTGAATTCACACCCAAAGCTTGGGATGAGGATTGTCCTGCAAACATGTGGTTAATATTTCATATGTCCCCCGGACACTCATTTGGTCTGAACAACCTCCAGAGTTTCCTACAGACAGCCATACTATCTGTTCTGGCTTTCAGATTTTTGGACAGGTCAACTAATAGAAGTATCTAAGTTTCTACATATTCAATAGGTTTAAGGATTTATGAGAATATTTAAATATCGTTGTGTTCAGTCACTAAGTCATGTCCGACTCTTTGTGACCCCATTAACTGCAGCACGGACAGGCTTCCCTGTCTTTCACCATCTCCCAGAATTTCCTCAAACTCGTGTCCATTGAGCTGGTGATGCCACCCAACTATCTCATCCTCTGTCGCCCCCTTCTCCTCCTGCCCTCAGTCTTTCCTAGCATCAGGGCCTCATAACATAGAGCTTCTGTTTTCCTGAGATGACGGTGGTGAGTGTTTAAAAAGAGCTCACTACACATTCTATACGGGCTCCCCCAGGGGCTCAGTGGTTTAAAAAAAAAAAATCCACCTGCAATGCAGAAAATGTGGGTCCGATGCCAGGGTTAGGAAGATCCCTTGGAGGAGGAAATGGCAACCCACTCCAGTGATCTTGCCTAGAAAATCCCACGGACAGAGAAGCCTGGTCGGCTTCAGTCCACAGGGTCACAAAAGAGTCAGACAGGACTGAGTGACTGAAACCAAACATATCCTATGTATCAGGCAATGAGCTGAATGCTTGGCAAGTACTGTTTCATTTCATTTGCTCAAGGTCCAATTGTTAGCCCCATTTTACAGATGAGAAAACTGACAGAGATGTTAAGTTCCCTGCCCAAGGGCATACAGGTAGTATGTGGGATCAGAATCCTGTTGAAAGCCTATGCTGTTAGTCACGACACTCAATGCCTTAATTGTACCTAACAACATTACCATGGAGTTGAGCTGGAGAAGAGATAATTAATCCAATTTACATCTGAGGAGACACGTTAACTGTGAGACACACAGTTAACTTTGTGCTGGAGCTCGGATGGGAGTGTGTCCAGTCAGATGCCCTGGACATCCTCCGATATCTCCACTCAGGGTTCGACTTCTGTGGACACTGAGCACCTGGAGGCGCATAAAACGGAGGTCGTTATGAGCAAGCAAGGTCCACCCTCGCCAGGGAATTCCTCAGGGTCACCTAGAACCCAGGTCTCTGCCTTTACATGAACCGCCTTTTGCCCCCCCCCCGCCCCGTTCACCTGGAGGGAAGCAGGTCTTGGAGCTGCCTGGTTCCCGCCCTCTCTCCTGCCCAGCCTCCCACACTGGTTTCCCCAGAGTGCCCGCTGGCAGTGTCCTGTGTGATATCGTGACTCAAATAAGAAGTAGCTCTTTGGTCCTTGTCCTATTCCTGGTATGCTGCTGCTGCTAAGTCGCTTCAGTCGTATCTGACTCTGTGCAGCCCCATGGATGGCAGCCCACCAGGCTCCGCCGTCCCTGGGATTCTCCAGGCAAGAACACTGGAGTGGGTTGCCATTTCCTTCTCCAATGCAGGAAAGTGAAAAGTGAAAGTGAAGTCGCTCAGTGGTGTCCGACTCTTTGTGACCCCGTGAATCAGAGCATGCCAGGCCTCCTGGTCCAGCGGCGATTTAACAAACCATGCCGTAAGATGAAGTCCCGTAAAAGTCCTAGAGGAGACGGTCTGAAGAGCTTCTGGGTTGGGGAACAGGTGGACACATGGGGAGGACGGCGCGCCTCCTGTCTTGCCCTGTGCATCTGTTCCATCTATCTGGCTGTTCCTGAGTTACAGCCTTTTGTAATAAACCAGTAATCTAGAATAAGTAAATCTTTCCAGTCCTGTGAGCTGTGTTAGCAAATTAATTGAACCCCACAAGGAGGTCGTTGGAACCTCCCATCTACAGCTGGAAGGTCAGAAACACAGGCGGCAACCTGGAGTTGCCTCTGGTGTCTGAATTGGAGGGAGAGCCACCTTGTAGGGCTGAGCCCATATCCCACGGGATCTGAGGCTCTCTCCAGGCAGATAGTGTCAGACTTATGCCAAACTTCAGGACAGCCAGCTGGGGTCAGAGAATTGCTTGGTGGTGTGGGAAAGCACACACACATTAGAATTGGGTGTAGAATCGTTTACTATGACTCATCCAAGTTCCCACAGCTAGTCAGGGGCAGGCTGCGACCGCAGAGACCTGCAAAGGGGACGGGTTAGTTGGCCCAGCTTTCAGGTTATAAGGAAGTATATGCCCTGTAGAAGATCAAAAACAGTAGCAAACCCAACTAAAAAGTCATAATTTTTATTACTTTATCATTGCCATGAATGGATGTCAGTGATAAAATACTCCTCAAAGATCTTTCTATTGTAGTTCCTGCTCAATTTTAATAATATAGAAGTAAACTTTTAAAGAATACTTTCTCTATAATACATGTGGGATTCTGGGGGCCTCCCTGGCGGCTTGGTGGTAAAGAAGCCATTCCCTTTTCCAGCGGATCTTCCTGACCCAGGAATTGAACCTGGGTCTCCTGAATTGCAGGAGGATTCCTTGCCAGCTGAGCTATCAGGGAAGCCCCCAATAATATAGGAATAAACTTAAAAAAAAATAGTTTTTCTTCAGTAAATGTGGGATTCTGGGAGCTTCCCTCATGGCTCAGTGGTAAAGAATCTGCACACCAATGCAGGGGACAGGCTTTCATCCCTGATCTGGGAAGGTTCTTCATGCCGCAGAGCAACTGAGTCCAGGCTCCACAACTGGTATTTAATGTAAATAAGGGCAGCCTGTTCAAACAGAAATGACTAACGCAGGCCTTGCAAAAACAGCTATTCTGATTTGCACTATAAGAGAAAACACCAACCCACAGAGACATCCAACATTTATTAAAACAGCCTCAAAATGCTCCAAGGTTTTAAAAAGCACCAATTAAATAAGCTGTCCACTCCATCTCCTAAAAAACATGGTCCCGGCAAAAATGCCAATTCATTCTGGAGCTTTCCTTTCCCCTCTCGACCAATACTTACTTCTCTTTAAAGGCTCTGTGTGCCTTCTGGTAGCGTGAGCACACAGTGGCCAGGCTGGCGCTGGATTTAGCAATACCTGCCCCTCCCTTTCTGCCCTTTCACGCTTTGGCCACCTGATGGGGAGAACCGACTCACCGGGAAAGACTGAAGGCAGGAGGAGAAGGGGCGACAGAGGATGAAAGGGCTGGATGGCATCACCAACTACATGGACGTGAGTCTGAGTGAACTCCAGGAGTTGGTGTGGACAGGGAAGCCTGGTGTGCTGCGGTTCAAGGGGTTGCAAAGAGTTGACACTACCTAGAGACTGAACTGACTGACCCCACTCCAGCCTCACCTCCAACAGAAAGACATTGTAATACAGAGAGAACATTTCCTTTTTAAAACGCTGAAGGGAAATAAAAAGTAAATACATTTGAGGATTTTTTGCTCTTTCCCATGCCCCCTGCTCTGAGGGCCTAGAGTTCAACCCTCACCTCCTGCAAGGACTTGCCCTAACGAACAGAAAATTGACTTCCTCAGCCCTATTGTTATCGACATACTATTCACAACTTTTATCATAACTGCTACAAATGCTGTAAAGTTTTGTAATAGTTAATATGTGACTTCCCGTGGTTTAGGTGCAGGTCTGCTCTGGAACTCGGAGTTGAGGCAGGAGGATCGTTCCTCTATTTAGGAAACAAGGCTCAGGGCCAGCGTCCCCTCTGGGTCTAGGGAGCAAGCAGGCTCTGACTGAGATGTCCAGAGGACTCTCCCCATCACCTCCCACCCCCACCTCCACTCTCCAGAGTAGATCCTCAACTGTCCATTATCAACCAATGCTGGGGATAAACACCCAACAAGCAGCACATCTCTCTGTCCTGAACTTAACATTTCAACCCAGTGCTTCTCCTGACTGCCCAGAGCTCTTTAAAAGGAAAAAACAGTGTAAGAATGAAGAGAAGGGCACCAATCAATCAATCAGTAAATGAGACGCTTAAATAATCCATCAACCTCCACAGCCAAGTCAGGAATGAATATGTGCATGTGGTACACGATCCAAGAAAAAACTACACAAAAGCCTTTCAATACTACGTAGATTTGAACTTTAGATATCCAGAACAAATTAAGATCTTTTCAAAGCATGTTTTTAAAGCACTCTAAAAGCCTGTGCTCTGGATTTACAATCAGCCAGTCCTTAATATTTGAGTTGTGACACAACACTCTGTCATCCTGCAGTCAACAAAAAGCCAAGCTATGCTCAAGACCCAACGTTGTTGGTTGCTGGCCACAAAACAGGCCACCTCCACACACTCCTCAGCTGGACCTGCCTAGCAGGTCAGCCCATGGGCTCTGGGCTGGCTACAGTCAGGCTCAGAGGCCACGCCCTCTCCTCCTCTGCTTTTTCCAACCTCAGATATCAGGCGATGGTGACCTTGCGTGTTAGATTTCCAGGTCTACACACCACACACAGAAAACAATGTTGCCCAGCCCTGATACAGCTAACTCTGCATATGTCTGCACATACCACATGAGGATCGACCTTTATGAATGCCTGCCACAGCTTAAACACTTAGGCCATCAGTAAGAGGAATCATTTCTAGAGTTTAAATTTTGCCATTGAGACCAAATACAAAAATGCAATGACCATCCAATAGATTCCGCAATCTGCATCAGCGACTCTCAAGAAACAGCTGTCCTAGGTCCAACGGGGGAATCTGGGCCATCATTCAGGCTGTCTTCAAAAGCTGTGGACCGACGGTTTCCGTTCCGGACATGATCAGTTTCACATCGGACTAGAAATGAGAAAGGCTGTGTGGCTCTCTGCTCTGGCCTCACCCATCGGGCCCACCCACCGCCAACCCCACGGCGGCTTCCTCCTCCCAGCACACAGGGCACTTCCATCACTTTTGCAGACCCTCCAATCCCGAGGCCAAGGCTTTTTCATTTCGGAACAGCTTGCGGTCTGCCCAACCCTTCCTTTGTATTCCGCCCTGTACTGCGGTTGCTTTCATCTCTTGCGGAGAAGTAAATTCCAAACGCTCAGGGCCAAGCCCTCTTTCTCTTATTTCCCAAGTGAGGCAGGATCAAGGGATGGTTCAGGGCTTCAGTCTGAAGACCAAGAGACAGATAACAGCTAACACCCCGGCTCCACCTCTTACTACTCCTGGGACCTTGGGGAAAATGGCCTCACTAAGTCTCCTCATCTGTCCAATCAAGGCAAGGCCTACCTTACGGGTCCTGTGAAGCTCCTTAGCAGAGTACACAGTAGCTTAGACTCAAGTAACCATTCATAACAAACTAAGCAAAACATTCCAGCTATGAGAGAGTGAATAATATTTTTCTCCTCAATAAAACTTAAGTTTATTAAAAACTACTATAAGCCTAGAACACTTGTGAACTGAAGTTTTCAAGTGAAAAGCAGTACAAGAAAATAAAGGTAATAATAGCCATCATATCTTACTTGAGAGTGTGCAACAAGTTTCCACGTACCATTAGTGCCCTTGAGCTATACAACATCACTGAAAAGTAAATTATTTTGGTTTTATTCTCTGTGATATTGCCATGATCCAGAACAGGGTCTGACATACAGTGGACCTTTGACTAGAAGAACTACCAAATGAATGAACTTTATACAAAAAGAATCAAGCTTACAGTTCACAGTTGTAGCCACACTCTCAGAGCTTGTAGCAAGCAGGGGACCAGAACCAGGTCTTATCTGAATCCAAATCCTGTATCCTTTCCCCTCATCACCTTGTCCCTGGACCCTGGGGTAAGCTTTCAGAAAACTATGATCACTTAAGGCATTATGTATTTTCTAGAGGATGATAACTCCAAGACCCCCTAAAACTGGACCGCACTGAAACAAACAAATCTATCACTCTGGCATCATCTAGGGAAGAGTTGCAGCTAGTAATCTAACTACTTACATTTAATGCAGATGTTTGCTTTTCTCAAAGTCTGAGCAGCAAACAACCATGATAGGAAAAAGTAAAACAAACAAATTTCGAAACAGGTTGGATGGAAAGTTACATTGACTAAGTAGTTTATTCTGAAATAATATGGGGGAGGGAGGAAACAGAAGTATAGATGAAAGACCACAGACCATGGCCGTAAACAAAGAGGGTTGATTATACGACTCTATTTTTCTACGTGTTTACAATCTTCAATTAAAAGTAAAGAAACAAAACAAGAAAAGCCTTAAAATTAATGTATTACCATTAAGTCACCATCATATGCAGCGCACCATGTCCTAATTCATAATGCACTAAATTACAATCTTCAATTAAAAGTAAAGAAACAAAACAAGAAAAGCCTTAAAATTAATGTATTACCATTAAGTCACCATCATATGCAGCGCACCATGTCCTAATTCATAACTGCACTAAGTCATGAGAACTCAGGTATTCAATAACTCATGAAATAAGCCTTTTCATAGCCAAAAGGAGAGTATTTTTAAATCAATCTGAATATTTCACATTTCCTAAAGTGAAAAGTGAATTTTACTAAATATTGCATACAGTGAAATGTCATGGAGAACTCTTTCTAGGTTGGGGCTGCCCTATTTGTATGGGACCTGAGGAGGCACTGTGCTCTTTGGATCACTAAGAACATTTAGCATTTACTTTGCTTTTAGTGCATTATACGGAGAAGGCAATGGCACCCCACTCCAGTCCTCTTGCCTGAAAAAATCCCATGGATGGAGGAGCCTGGTAGGCTGCAGTCCATGGGGTCACAAACAGTCGGATACGACTGAGCAACTTCACTTTCACTTTTCACTTTCATGTATTGGAGAAGGAAATGGCACCCCACTCCAGTGTTCTTGCCTGGAGAATCCCAGGGACGGCGGAGCCTGGTGGGCTGCCGTCTCTGGGGTCGCACAGAGTTGGACACGACTGAAGCGACTTAGCAGCAGCAGCAGTAGTAATGCATTATAACTTAAAAAAATTTTTATTAGAGTATGGTTGATTTACAATGTTGTATTAGTTTCTACTCTTTAGCAAAGTTTATCAGTTATACATGTACATATATCCACTCTTTTTTGCATTTTTTCCCTTATAGATCATTACAGAGAAATGAAGAGAGTTCTCTGTGTGATACAATAGATCCTTATTACTTGTCTGTTTTATATTTAGTAGTGAGTATTTTTCGGTCACAGTCTCCCAATTTACCCCTTTCCTCTGGCACAACTTTTTTTAAGAATCACTTTTAGCTCAAATACGGTGTACTCAGTTGCTCAGTCATATCCAGCTCCGTGAGACTCTGTGGACTGCAGCCACCAGGCTCCTCTGTTCATGGAATTTTCCAGGCAAGAGTACTGGAGCGGGTTGCTGTTTCCTTCTCCAGGGGATCTTCCCCACCCAAGGATGGAACCCACATCTCTTGGGTCTCCTGCACCGGCAGGCAGACTCTTGACCACTGTCCCATCCTTTATTAATTTTTTTCTCCCCCATAACTGAGTAGAATATCAGCACCACCGCCACTTCCAGGACACACAGAGGCTGAGAAAGGTGACAGGGAGCACTGAGGCCCACAGCTGGTTGCCGCAGGGCTGACACTGGAACCAAGTCCCATTTCTTCAGTTGCCAAGGTCACGTCCCGGTGCCATGACCCAGCGTCCCCACCACATGCGTGGCAAAGGGCGTGGGCTCCGGAGACACGCCTCCTGCAGCCACCGGACCCCAGAAGAGCCTGTCAAGTCATACTGCAGTTCTTGTTTCCTCATCTGTCAAATGGGCCAGATAATAGTGTCTGCCTCTGGGGATTGCCACAAGGCTGAAATGAGCGAATATTTAGAAATTCCTGGAATACGAATTCCAGGAATAGACCCACAGGGAGGGTGCAATAAACACTAGCTGTCCTAATTTTTATGCAAGAGGAGTAAACATAGAAGAAACGTGTCACGAAAGCGACAGTTCAGGAACAGCTGAGCAGTTACTACAGCCCAGGCTGAGGCTCAAATTCACCTTCATTTGTTGAATCATTAATGGGGAGGGGAATGCCTAGCTCGTAACCTGCCGAGCTTGGGCTGCAGGAAAATGTCACCCTAGTAGTGAGGGAGACATTAAATATTTTACTCTCCCAGCCGCTCACAACAAAGCAGCCTAGGGCGTATCCATTACCTGCTTTCTCAACTCTCCCAAGAAAAGGAAAAAGATGTCACAGAAACCAGACTCTGGAACTCAAAATAATCTCAGTAATACTTCCTCCGGCCTGGATCTCTGCATAATGGATAAAAGGGGGATTTTTCAGAATGAAAAAGTGTTATTTTCAGAAATAGAAGCTGTCTTGACATCTGACACCTCTGCCACCATATACGGTGGGTATCTTGCCAGCCAGAGACAGGCTATACCCTCCAGCCCAAAATAGTCTCGAGTTGTTTATCAACAATGTGTAATTGTACGTTGGAGATTCCCCAAGCTGACTGTATTCTTACATTCACTTATTACACTCCCACCAGAACTGTTTGATTAGACTGTTCCTATGATAGCACCCTACTTCAGTAGTAAAATTCACGCATTACATAATCATACCTTCTTTGGGGAAGGGAAAGATTAGAACATAGGCTGACTCCTCTCATTTTTATTTTTCCTACCAAGATAAAAATCCTTGGTAAAATTTCTTATGGTTTTGGCAATTTCATGTCAACCTCTTCATCAAGTTAGTCCTTGATTATTTGCATGTTTAATGATTGATTTCTTCACTATGGATCCCAGGCTGCTCGTGCCCGCCCCCCGCCCCCCACCTCGCACTGCATGGACTCACCTGTTTACACAGGCAGGCTCCCAGAGAGACTGTCTAACTTTTAACTTTTTGAAGAGTGGGCAGAAATGGTCAATATCATAAACACCCTAATCATTTTCAGGCCTTAAAAGCAGAGAATCTTTCTATGTTCTCTTACATCCTCTAAGTCACAGCACACTTATTCAGTTATTTCCTTAGGATAATTTCTAAGGCTGGAATAGTTGTCCAGAAAATCTCTAAAGATGGAGCTCTGTTGCCACCGGCTGTATCAGGAACTAGTAGTAACATGTCAGCATTTAAATTTTCATATGCTTCTTTCATTTCTCAACCTTCTGGCTAAGTTCAAGTGTGGTATGGGGGCCCTCCACGTGGCACAATGGTAATGAATCCACCTGCCAATGCAGGAGACGCAGGAGATACAGGTTCAATCCTTGGGTCAGGAAGATTCCCTGGAGAAGGGAAATGGCAACCCACTCCAGCATTCTTGCCTGGAGAATCCCATGGAGAGAGGAACCTAGTGGCCTGTAGTCCATAGCGTTGCAAACAGACACGACTGAGTGACGGAGCACAGACACACATGCCTTTTTTTTTTTAATCAAATTCAAACAAACATTTTCAAGGACCAACTGGAATAAACTATTGATTTTCTTTCAATTTAGCAATTTATTATACAATAGGTACTCAATGTGTAAGTTTTACTTGATCAAAGAGATACATTTAAAGAATGTAAAGGCTCTTTCTCTGACGCTATCCTAGTTAACTTTCTCTTTCAAGTACTCAAGTATAGAAAACAAAAAATAACAAGTACTGGTATGAGGGAGAGATGGCTTGAAAGTCTGGGATTAGCGGATGTGAATTATTATATACTGAATGGATAAACAACAAGCTCCCACCATATAGTACAGGGAACTATATTCAATATCCTGTGAGAAGTCATAATGGAAAAGAATATGAAAAATAATTTACATATATATTGAATATATTAAAATGTATATTCAATATACATTGAATATATTAGAATGTATATATAGAATGTACTTTTTTCCAGAAAAAGTACTCAGTTCTTCATTTCCTCTGGCAAAAGGAGAAGAGATTTAAGTTGGTTTCAGGTAAAAATTTCCTAACAGGATAAGCAGCCCAAAGCATAACCGAAGCGCCATGTTTGGAGGTGTTTCTTGACCATCTGCCCCTCCAAGCCACGCAGTGTGCTGAGGGACACAGTGTCGAACAGGCAGTCATGGAGTCCAACCTTCACGAAGCTTATGGTCTAGCCCAGTGGCTCGGTACCTTGAAGTGGCATCAGGGCCCCCTGGACGGCTTACTGGGCCCAGTCTTTGGAGTTTTTGATTTCGGAGATCTAGGCTGGGAGCCGAGAACCTGCACTTCTAGCCAGTGCCTGGGTGATGCTCATGTGGTTGGTCCAGGGACCACACTTTGCAAAACTTTAGTATAAGCGAGGGCTTCCCAGGAGGTGGTAGTGGTAAAGAACCCACCTGCCAGTGCAGGAAACATGAGAGACTTGTGTTCGATCCCTGGGTCAGGAAGATTCCCTGGAGGAGGGCATGGCAACCCACTCCAATATTGTTTCCTGGAGAATCCCCATGGACAGAGGAGTCTGGTGGGCTACAGTCCACGGGGTCGCAGAGTCGGACACGACTGAAGTGACTTAGCATGCATACACAGTATAAAGGGAGAGACTGACAGGAAAACAAGTGACTTCAACCAAGTGCGGTAGGTGGTATGATGGGGATCCCCTTGGGATGCATACTGGGAGGGACACCTACCTGTCCGAGGAGGGCTCCAGAAAGCTTTTCCCAGAGGAGATGCTATGGGAACTGACATCCAATCTGAAACCCACAGGACAGGGGGGAGTGAGCCAGGTGAAGGGGAGGGAAAGGGCATTCCAGGCAGAGGCAAAGCTCTCGCGGTAAGGATGCACACAGCCCAGTGGAAGAACAGAAGTCTATCCATGTGATGAGAAATCACCGGATGATGGGGAAAGTGATGGGCAAGAAAGTGAGAGGTGAGCAGATAATAAAAGGCATTAGGAGCCCAGAGCTCATCCTCAGAGCAGCGTGGAGCCTTAGGAGGGCTTTCAGTAGTAAAGCTCAGAGGACTAAGGGTAGAAAAGCACTTCCCTCTGCTCGAGGGGCTGTGGCACCTGTCCCCTCTGATTTTTGGTTCATCCCATCCCTAAGGAAGCTTGAGTTCCTCAGAAAGGCAGCTGCTGCCTGAGTTACAGGCCGTTTCTGATAGGAACTGTCCAAGCCCAGGGCGAGGTCCCACATGGACATGTGAGGGCATTTACACGCTATTAACTCAAACCGAACTATTTAAAAGCCAGTTCCTCAGTCAGTTGCACAAGCTATGTGTGTCTAGTGACTAGATAAAGGACATTTTCATCATCACAGGAAGCTCGATGAGACACGCTAGTCTGCGAGATTAGGCAGGACGGGATCCAGAGCTTGCCAGAAACTTGGATTTATTGTAGGAAACCAGCACACAACTGGTTTGAGCCTTCATTCATGAAAACACACACACATACACTCGAAACTGATTTTTTTTTTAATCACAGAGTAAAAACTTAGACAATCAGCAGTTCTTAGTAATATATACTCAAGCTATAAACACCCATATTACTTCCATAAGAAGAGACAAGGAAACTTTTTTCCCGAGTCACTAATTAGAATCCTGGAATCACACGTGTTCCCCAAAGCCATTTTGAAATCCTCAGAGTCATTGGCCAAGGGAATTGGAGGCCGAGAACACACCCTAGATTAAATCTCTAAAAGGCCGTTTTTACTGCTTATGTGTCAAAAAAGTCAAGCTTTTACAGCTTTCTCTCTGTTGTGTATTTTACCTAATTCAATTCACCAGATTCTTAATATTACACTGCTAATCCATACTGTAAGTTCTAAAAATAAGAGGCAAGAGGCATTGCCTGCCAAGTTGGTAACAAACCCCAAGCCAAGGACAGAACTGGAAACTGATGCATGGAGAGAATGAGTTCGGTCGTTAAATGAAACACACGCCCAGCAGAAAGCTTTAACCCTTGCATTAATCATAACAGTCATCATTGTTTGCCACTTAAAAAGCCCAAGAAGCCAGAGGTCAGTGATAATTTCTGCAAACGAAAATGAAGAGACGTTGTTACTTTCTCAGCTGGGAAACTGACCAGGATGTAACTAACCAGCCTGAGTAGAGAGGCAACGGCCAGGAGCCCACCCTGTAAACCTGCTGGAGAATGCAGTGAAGAACTGGGTCCTCCCAGGTCACCGAGCGTTCTGGTCCTGATGCCAGGGGAGGAGGGCTCTGGAAAGCATACCAGGAAGCCCACATGTGGCCTCTTTGCTCCCCATTCTCCAGGCCCAGGCATCTCTCAAAGAAACAGGAGCTGGTATCAATTAATTCATTGCTCAAAAGCACTGACCAGCCCAGGAGATGGCGGCTAAACCCACATCCCCAGTCCTGCTTTCTCCAGCCTCTGTGCAATTCCAGGCTTCCCTGGTAGCTGAGCAGTCAAGAATCTGCCTGCCAAAGCAGGAGACGTGGGTTTGAAAGATGCCCTGAGGAGGAAATGGCAATCTACTCCAGTCTTATCTGGGAAATCCCACGGACAGAGGAGCCTGGCGGGCAACAGTCCATAGGGCTGCAGAAGAGGTGGACACAACTGAGCAACTAAACAGCAGCAACATGCAGCTCCCTCCTCCTCAGCGCTCCATCTGTCGGGATCTGTCCTGTGAGGGTACGGAGACTGGGATCTAATCAGTTTCCTCCTTCACACTCTGTGACTAGAATCCTTCTTCACGTTAAGACCAGTTATCTAGGGCAGAGGTCCCCAACCTTGTGGGCACCAGGGTCCAGTTTCATGGAAGATGGTTTTTCCTGGACCAGGTGAGGAGGATGATTTCAGGATAATTTAAGCACATCACATTTACTGTGCAATTTACCCTTCCCATTATTACATCAGCTCCACTCCGATCATCAGTCATGAGATCCAAGAGGCTGGGGACCCCAGCTCTAAAACCTTTCCACAGATGCCCATGAGACTTCCTACAACAAGCTACTATGAGTGGAAGGCCATTTATGTACCAATTTCTGGCTTAGTTACAACCAGAAACAACCAGCAAAAAATGGTGTAAGGCTCCTTGGAGGTGCGGGGGTAAGCAAGAGGCAGTTATTACATGGATTATCTCAAGTGGGAAAAGTCAGACAGGATCTTGGAAGAGACAGTCAAGATGGGAGTCAAAGAAGGAAACTGACTCATAGTTTGACGCCTACAGCATTCCAGATGCACAGCAAGTGGCAAGTACTCTCCCAGAATAGATTGTTTGTAATTCTGATTTAGTAATGTATTAACGATAACACTCGCCACCATTTATTGAACTAACTCTTGGTGCCAGGTACTGGTCCAAACACTCCCATGTATAAATTCATACAGAGCTCACAAAGACCCAGTGAGGTTGGTCCTGTCATTCCAATTTTATAGATGAAGACACTGAGGTCAAGAACTCAGCCAGGATCTCACAGCCCTTCTGTGGTAGAACCCAGACGCGCATCGAGTCAGTCTGGTTCCAGAATGCTGGAAATAGCCGTCTGAACTTGCTTTGTTCTCAGGCAGAAGCACCTTGGCCCAGTGGTCCTCCCCTAGTATACTATCCACTCATACTACCTACAGTAATTACATTATAAAATTGTTGTCTGGAAATAAGACAGAATGGGGTTCCCCAATGACTCAGCAGTAAAGAAGCCCCCTGCAATGCAGGAGACACCAGAGATGCAGGTTCAATCCCTGGGGACAGGAAGATTCCCTGGAGAAGGAAATGCCAACCCACTCCAGTGTCCTTGCCTGGAGAATCCCATCGACAGAGGAGCCTGCTGGGCTCCTCTATGGCCACAAGAGTTGGACACAACTCAGCAACTAAACCACCACCAGCGGGGAACGCCAGGTGTGAGGGACAGTCTGCCTCCCGGAGCACACTTCAAGTGCATGGCAATATACCTACTGGGGGAACCGCTGACGGAAACCCCCTGCCCTGGCCAGAGTACCCACTCGCACGAATCCTCTTAAAACAGGAGGTCCCGGTAAGGAACGCAGAACTAACAAGCTACCACCAACCAGAAAAACTGGGGAAAGGTCAAAAGGAGACTTCAGTCCACATGTCCTGCCAACCTCCCAGAATCCCTCTCGCTGGAACCCATCTCGGCTGAGTGGTGCGCGCACCATCAGGCTGGCCCCTGAGTCACAGTGATTGGCCAGAGACAACCTGGAAGCTAACCCCTCACCACAAAGCCCAGGACTGTGAGCCGCGTGGCACAGCAGCCTGCCCAGGCTCCCTTACCCTGCTGCTCTCCGTCCGCGCACCCCTTCCCGACAGAGCCCCTTGCTTGGTCAGCACGCAGGTCAGGACAGGTCACTTCTGAGAGCTCGGCAAGAGCCCACACTCAGGCCCTGGAAGGGCCCCCCTCCCTGCGGCATACCTACAGGCCACAACATCTGGACACGTGAGAGAGAGAAGGGACAGCAGCTGCGGGTCATTCAGAGTCTCCCCTCCACTTAGACGAATTCTCATTTTTACCAGCAGGAAATGTGGATTCAGTGCTGATACAACGGATGGGAGTGTTAAGATGGTAAATCTTTTTTCACAACTACCTCATCAAATCAAAATAGAACTATTTCTATTGGAGTCAATTCCCTCCTTTAAAGGATAAGTCAGTCATCCTTCACACACTCAGAAGGTGGTTTCGCCGAGCATGACACAGCTCACCCTCGGCAGTGGACTTTGATCATCTCGTATCATGAGATAATTCCTTCCGTGGCATATTCTGACTCTCTAGTTTGCCTCTTTACAGTTCCCAAGAGAGCTGAGATAACCAGCTTTCCATTACTTAAACTTCCAAGACCAGGCTGAGGAGTCCTTTTTCGGCATGGGCGCTTTAAAAGCCCATTGTGCAGTTTCCTTCTTAATAAGCGGTGAGCTGTCAGGGCCTCTGAGTCACTCGGGCCACACGCAGTGCGGTGTGCCCTGGAGTACCGGCCTCCAGACTAAATTTTACTGCAGTCTCTGATGATGGAAACCAACGAGCTGATCAGAACATACCCAGTTTCCGAAGATCTGAGTGTCATCAAACAAGATAAATTAGCTTTCCGGTAATGTTAAGAGGCACACTGAGTATCTCGCTTGGAACAACCAGAAAAACCACATTCAAAAGGGAACACAGCCTGGGGCCCAGAAATTCATGATAAATAGCTGGGAGGGGAGACCTCTGGCTTTGAGATAAATAAGCCAGATCCTAGAGCCCCGAGATGAGAAAGAACCTTCCTGGGCTCTCTCATGTCACACTTAAAATCTGTTCCTTATGTCTGTGCTTTACGAAGAGAGTAAAGATTAACCAGAAGCAACATGCCTCCTGAAATACAAAACTTCACCATTTTCTGTGTGTGAATATGTGCTCAGTGGTGTCTGGCTCTTTGCAACCCCATGGACGTTAGCCTGCCAAGTTCCTGTATCCATGGGATAATCATTTCCTCTATTAGCCCCAAATTAATGCAATAAACAAGTTATTAGTTATATATAAAGTACATAAAGATGGAGCTATATAAAGATGTAAAGTACATATAGTGTGTGAAGCATATCTAAGTATGAAGAGTATACAGAGACATAAACTACAGGCCTTGCCCTCACAAGCTTGCAGCCCATGCAATGAGGGGCAAAAACACTTTACCGGAAGGTAATTCACTGTGACAGACGCGAGGAGGGGAATCCATGGGAGAGAGCCGTCAGTTACAGTTCCACCTGGAGAGCAGGGGCTTCTGGGGAAGACAGAGGAGAGAAGAGGACTGAGCTGGGCCTTGAAGGTCAAGCTGAAGGTCAAGCTGGTCTGTGATCGGGCTAGGAGAAGCCAGAAGTTTCAGGAGAGGAAACCGTGGGCAAGAAGGTTCTACAGCCCAGAGGACTCAGGATTAGTTTAGTTACGGAAGCGAAGGCAGGTGTAGGAAGAAGACAGTTGGAAGGGGCTGGAGAGGGAGACCAGGTAAGGCTGTGAAGGCCTTGCCGGTCAGAGTGGTTTGGATATTTGCTGAGTGGATGCAAGGTCACCTGGTGAACGAGGCACCCAGTCACCTGTAAGAAACAGGAAGCCCTCGCCTCTTCCATCCTAACTCTTTATTGCCCTCATGCCAATTTACTGTTTCCTTTGCATTTATCACTGATAGCTGACATTCCACTTCCTAAGATCCTTATTCTTTGTCTCTCCACATGAGAAAGGAAGCTCCATGTGGCCAGGGACTGTATCTCTTGTTCTCCCCGTGGTATCCAGAACTTCTAGCTAGTGGCTTGTACATAGCATTTGGTGAGATAGAATGAAAAAAACGGAAGAGAAAAAGAAAGAGAGGAAAAAAGAAGAGAAGGAAGGAAGGGAGAAAAAAGAGGTGGAGATGGATGGAGAGGAGAGAGGGAGGAATTCTCACTCCGTATCTATCATCAGGTCCAGGTGAGGGGCCTAGAACAAACCTTAACTGGTTCTTCTACCTAGAAAAACAGCTTCTGTCAAGGAGCAGTGAGATAATTAAGCATTCATTGAAAATGAGTATCTAGTAACAATGTCAAGACAAAAATAGACAACACATTGGATCCCAATAAAAGGAATCCTGCATCACCAAATCCTTTAAGGCCACATTCTTCTATGGTGCTCTGAACAATTAATGCAAGGAATTGGCCAGTCTTATGAATCAGCATAACAAACCAGGTGAGCACACTCGATGATTCAATTTCAATTCCATTCAAAGTCAGTGCTACACATTAGGGGAACACATCTGTGTCCAGCTGAACTCCTGCTCACCTGGCCTTCTGCCTCCATCGCAACTTGTTTGGCAGGCCGTCTAGAATTTTAAAGGGAAAGACTGGAATGACGACACCGCCTCCAACTCATAAGGCGCCTTTCTTCTAAGGCATCGGTTGCTCTTCCAATACCAAGTTAATTAGGCTTCCGCCATTCTTGAAAGTTACAGTGTAATCACCTCCACCTTGCAGAATGGAAATGGAGATGTGACGGGGTTAAGGTGTGTGGTCGACGGCTCAGGGCCAGCCAGGGAGGCGTTACTCTGTCCCGGCAGCCTGGAGCACCACCAACGCAGTTACCAAGGCTCCTCCTTCTCCTCCAGCCACCCGACCATCAGGACCACGACCACCACCTCGGGGTGACAGCAAGGAGGAGGCATAAAACAGCAGGAGCAACCCCGCCGCCTTCTTCTTCATTAACTGTTCCCAAGACTCACTGCATGCATATTATCATAGGTGAAACAGATCTCCAGTCCAGGCCTGACGCACGAGACAGGGTGCTCAGGGCTGGTGCACTGGGACGACCCTGAGGGATGGGATGGGATGGGGACGGAGGTGGGAGGGGGTTCATGATAGGGAACACATGTACACTCGTGGCTGACTCATGTCAATGCATGGCAAAACCACCACAGGATTGTAAAGTAATTAGCCTCCAATTAAAATAAATAAATAAAAAGACTCACTACACATCTAACCCAGGGTCATCTTAGTTCCCTAAAGGTGACCAGAAGCAAATCACATACACACACTTACTCTCTAACTTGTCATAACATAAAGGGCCCTTGGGAAGAAAATGGCTGGAAGGTAAGGGGAGAAAAGGCTGGAACAATTGATTTTTTTTTCCTGATATTTATTTTTTGTTTTTGTTTGTATTTATTTTTTATTTATTTCCTGATATGGAGAGTTATTTTCACTGCTCCTTTTCCCACAGATCAACAAGATGCCTCCCTGTGGAAGTCACTCAAAAGCAGCTCATCGGGCTGTGTTAAATATTTACTCTGCTAACCACCAGGCTTCCCCAGGAGCTCAGCAGCAAAAGAATCCACCCGCCTACAATGCAGGAGACACAAGAGATGTGGGTTCGATCCCTGGGTCGGGAAGATGCCCTGGAGGAGGAAATGGTAACCCACTCCAGTATTCTTGCCTGGAAAATCCCCTGGACAGAGGAGCCTGGCAAGCTACCGTCCAGGGTGGGTCACAAAGAGTTGGATATGACTGAGCGACTAAGCCCGCGTGCTACCCACAGACAAGAAGACAAACCAGATGGCTTCTCTAGGTCCCCCTATCACTCTCTCCCATCATTGTGCAATATGTTATCTTCCTTTCTCTCAAGGTCCTCAACTGTTTCCTCAAGTTAACTTCTTATCTATTAACAGCAGAAGCCATTGGCAGAAATTGTGTAAGTTTTCAGTCTGCTGTGTATCAACCGTACTCCCATCTCAAGAAGCTCAAAATCAAATCCCACTGCCATTTGTGTTGGGGGAAGAAAGAAATACGGGTGTTCACATCTGTGAATGCAAAGACCAAGACCGGCTCTAGAAGGTACGCCAATCAATTCATAACGGCTGTTACCTTGGAGGAGGGGAACGGGGCACTGGGGTGGAAGGGGACAGGAGAATTATTTTTACACTTCACATTCTCTCATACCTTTTGAAGGTTAAGTAAACTGGAAAGCAAACAAATTCGTGGGACAAAAACTGAAGCCTGGAAACCATTCTCATTGGAGCCCTTCATCAGAAAACGACAAAGATGACGACTTGGCATCTTGGTTTACCTGCAGTTTGGCAACTGAAGAGCTTACGAGATAAATGGAGAACCCCCCACAGGCAGGGGACGCTTAAACTGCACCCGAAATCTTTCTCCTTGTCTTAATTATCAATTGCTACATTCAGTCCGGTCGCTGTAACAGTCCCCTACATCAAGCACTTAAAAGCACAGGCATCATCAGCTCAGTGTCTGCAGCCCAGGAACTCCCAGGAACGGCCCATGGCCTCACAGGTTACTGTCCAGGTGTCAGCCGGGATGCGGGCCTCTCAGCTCACTCAGAGGGCTGTCGGTGGGATTTGGTTCCTCAGGGGCTACTGAACGGAGGCTACCCGAAGTTCTCTGCCATGTGTCTCTCCCGAGGGCTGCTCACAACCTGGCAGCTGGCTTTGCTCAGGGCAAACCCAGGGGGGGTCTTTTTGTACCCTGACCTTGGACATGACATCTCACCCCTTTTACCACATTCTATGCATTAGAAGCACATCACCAGGTCCAGCCCACACACGAGGAGAGAGGATGCCCAGAAACATAAGCCACAAATTACACTTAACGAGAATCCTGAGATGTGTTAGCCAGGTCCCAGATTTAGTAAAACTTGGTCAAGACAGCTCTCATGGAATAAGTGTGAGGTCTCGAATTAAAATGAGATCAGACCAGAGAGACACTTCTCTCAGACCAGTTTTAGGAGATGAGAGACATAAACGCACTAGTGGATGGAGCTGGAGGTTATCCCAGAAGATACAAATATAAAATTTACAATTACTTTTTAACATCAAAGTTGATATCAGCTATGGTCCAATGTTCAATTTATGTTCACAGCACCAGACATGATGTTTATATATTATTCTTTTGGGGATGATTAACTACCAATTCTTAACTTATGTTGTGCAATGAAAGAGAAGAAAATCCTTAGAAATAATGCCAGACATTATCTTTCTGGGAAGCCCACTGTAAATCACTGTGGAACTTAAAGGCTTGAGTCAAAAGCTGGAAAAAAATCAAGTGATCCTGAAATCCACATTTCTGATTGCCATGTTTGATTACAATGAATCTGAAAATCACAAGTTTATCAGTCTATGTAAAACAGGTTAAAACAAAAAGCAAGCGAGATTTTTTTCTTTTACTCACTTGAGTAAATCCTTGAAAGGGTTACTAAATATTCAACTTGTCTGTTTCTTTCAAAAGTCCTTTTAAAATGAAAATATCTAAATTTGCCTTAAAACAAAGCTGAGGGTTTTATAAGACTCATTCTGTAAATGGCTCCCTCTGGCCCAGCTCCCAGGTCATCATGTGCTGCTGCAACGAACATCCTGTTGTATGTTGACATATGTTAACAGCTTCGGGAATATAACAATTAAGAGTCAGATCTTATCATCCTGCAAAAATATGATAGGCTGGCTTCCAATTCAGGGCAGCACTGGGTGAAGCAAAGCTTCTCAGAAGCTGTGTATGGGTGGGAGCAGGTGTCAGTTATATTGGCTATTTACCTCTACATTGTGTGAGAAATTATTTCATTTAAACTTTCAGAAATGCTTGCCCAGGCTTCACATTTTGTAACCCTCCACATCTGTTCACTGGTTTTAGCCAAAGGGGTTGCTTGACAGCAGCGATACTGCACACAGGATGTGAACAACTTGTTTCTCCCGTGAGCACTTTTATCCTAAGAGAAAGATGCGGTTTCACCTTTGCTTTTCCAGCACACCCGCCCCTCCTCCTTCACCCTAACTGATTAGGAGATGATGATCTCTCAGTGGCCAAGAGTCCAGTTTCTGCAGGCGCGTCCCTGATTCCATCATGATTTGGACAGACAACTTGTCTCAGGACTGAGTGCGATTTGTGCGGCCTGGCGACGCCAGCTGCGCAAACAGGCTGCTCCGGGGCCAGCCAGGTGGCTAAAATTCAGAAGACAGACTTACAGACTATTTACATAACCACTGCTGGCCAGATGTGAGCAATCTCCCAAACAGCAAGAGGCAGGCCTTGATTTCAACCGATTTCGAAATCACGTGGGGAACTTCAGAAAAAGAAAAGGGTGAGGACCTGGGAGAGTCGACTTTCTCAGCCTCCATAGAAAGCAGATTGTGTCGATGAACAAGAATTAGGACTGTGTTCCTGGCCTAGGCTGAAATGTTAATACGAATTTCCGTTCTTACCAACAGATGAGGTACCTTGATCATATTCTTTACTCTTCATCCTTCAGACTTTCATATGCATCTGGAGAGCTTTGTTGAGTTTTTACACCACTGTCAAGCAGTTAAGATCTTAAAATAGAAACACCTGTTTTAGAGTCACGAGGATTGTTAAAGAAATGTCCAAAGTCTATTTTTACAAGAAGAATCTGGAGCTCAGAAAGGTTAGGGGAAGGGACAGTGCCAGACCTGTACTGAATCTCTCTCAACTCCAGTGTCCCCATCAGTAAAGTAGTGATTAATAGATGAACTAAATTTCCAATAGTTACTGTATGTCTACTAGGCTATGGACAACATGGATGAATAAGATATGATGACCATCTCCTCAAGAGGAGAGAAACTATCACAGAGATTATCATAGTTCAATAAGCAAAGTGCAGGAGAAGGTGGCATGCCCCAGAGGGTGGAGTGCAGTCTGGAAGAAGTCGTACCTGACCCAGCCTGGTACCTGACCCAGCCCAGTACCTACCTGGGAGGGGCTCCAGGCCAGAAGAACACTGAACCTGGAAACAATAAAGCATTGTGCTCCCTCAAAGAAAGGGCGAGGAGAAGGCAATGGCACCCCACTCCAGTACTCTTGCCTGGAAAATCCCATGGACGGAGGAGCCTGGTGGGTGGCAGTCCATGGGGTCACTGAGAGTGGGACACGACTGAGCGACTTCACTTTCACTTTTCACTTTCATGCATTGGAGAAGGAAATGACAGCCCACTCCAGTGTTCTTGCCTGGAGAATCCCAGGGACCGGAGAGCCTGGTGGGCTGACGTCTATGGGGTCGCATAGGGTCGGAGACGACTGAAGCGCCTTAGCAGCAGCAAAGAAAGGGCGAAGAGGGCAAAGGGGCTCTGCCCTCCCTTTAGAATTACTGTGAGTCTAGCGTCTAGCATGTGAAGGGGCTTGGGAATCAGCATATCACTACACAGATGTGAGCTATGAGGTTAAGGGATTCCAAGGCCATTCATAGCTGATGCTTTACAGAATCCAGTCTGACATCCTTGAGTTACTCCCCTCGTTTATTTCAAACACTTCCCTCTGTGTTTATATCTAGACTTTTCTGTAAGCCTGAGTAAATTGTAAACAGCAGACTCGTACAGCATCTACCTTCTGAACAGTTCTCTGCCTTGACTTTGCATTAGAATGACCCCAAGAGAAGGTGATGGCACCCCACTCCAGTATTCTTGCCTGGAGAATCCCATGGACGGAGGAGCCTGGTGGGTGGCAGTCCATGGGGTCACTGAGAGTCGGACACGACTGAGCCACTTCACTTTCACTTTCATGCATTGGAGGAGAAAATGGCAACCCCCTCCAGTGTTCTTGCTGGAGAATCCCAGGGACGGGGAGCCTGGTGGGCTGCCGTCTATGGGGTCGCACAGAGTCGGACATGACTGACGCAACTGAGCAGTAGCAGTAGGGGAACCTCAGCTAGGTACTCAGAAATCTCCAGTATCACTATATTTGATGCTCCTCAAGTGATTCTAGTCTGTAGCCAAGTTTGACGGTCTCATGCATTGCAAAGCCAAGAATGGACTGTACCCTCCCTCCCACAGACAGTCCACAGTCACCTCTGGTTTATGCATCGTGACAAAGGCTACAGGGAACATGAAATCCATTTGAGTCTGGACTACAACGTGGTTCTTTAAGGAAAGCAGTTTACCCCGATGGATGACTGGCTTAGATTAATACTAGTTTGTCTTTTCTGAAGATACACAGGTCGATACGGGAGGAGGGGGGAATTGCCCAGAAGTAGGACAAGTGGCAGAGAACAGACTGTCCAGGCTAAAAATGCTCTACAGAGAAGTCATAAAATGGGTAATGGTCAGATTCGAGTGGAGAGTGGGGGAAAAGTGCTCCTGGAGGGATGCAATCGCGGAGACAATATCAAAGTGAAGTCCTGTCTAACAGAATCACCACTGTATTTACTGGGGTCCTGCGAAAAGGATGACAGTCATAAAACAGGATGGCTGCATCTGTCTCAAAACAACTTTATGTTTCCACTTCTTTTAATCGTATAGGCAGGCCCATGTAAAATAAAAACTTAAAAAATATCAAATACATCCAGTAGATGCTGCTGAAAATGAATCTTAAAATACTTCTTGACACAATTCAGAGGAAAACCTAAAAGAAAATTAAGTACTGGAGAAAACACAAAAGTCATCTTTTCTACCGTTTATCAAAGGGCTCTGATGCCAGAGCTGTTTACGCATTTTTTCATTTGTTCTTTCATCAATATGTCTGGTCCTCCCCATCCTCACAATCAAGGACTCATGAGAATCATGGAACTTTGCCACCAATCAAACCCAGAAGCCACTTATGAACAGGAGCCCCCTGGAGACTCACATGCACATCTATGTTTGAGAAGCTACTGGTCTACACTGCAGAAGCAGCCACTTTCTGGAAGGTTCTTCTCAGCCATGGGTGGCGCAATCAGGCAGCAGATTTTCTTTAAAATCCATTTAATTCCCAGCATCACCCCTACCCCAATCAGAATTTCATTATTAATATTTCTCAAGTCATTCTTCTGAGGAACCCCAATCATTCTTCAAGAGGCCCTCCAACTCAACCTCTTCTTGGGAACCTTTCTGAACCCTTCTAAACTGAGTTACTGTTTGATAACTCCCTCCTCTGTGTCCCCACAGCCTTGAGTTTCAGGCCCCCTGCAGACTGGTCTCCATTCATTCCCCACTC
Source organism: Madoqua kirkii (assembly GCA_006408675.1). Classification (NCBI taxonomy): domain Eukaryota; kingdom Metazoa; phylum Chordata; class Mammalia; order Artiodactyla; family Bovidae; genus Madoqua; species Madoqua kirkii. Next base: position 74,015 of record SJYC01126501.1, read on the forward strand.
AGGCAACACCTGCTCCACTAACCTTCCACCGAGAGTCATCAAACCACGAGCTTCGGCCATTCTGCCCGCCGCTGAGCTGTAGTGAGCGGAACAGAAGATTCCAGGCTCACAGGGCAGCACACCAATCACCGCACATGCAAACAAAGGGTCTCCCTCTCAAGAGAAAGAGCAGAGGGCATCCCTCGGGAGAGCCTATTTCTCACAGGTGGTCAGAGGACACTCTGAAGAAATGACACTCAGCCAAAGAGCAAGAGATACCACCAAGAGTCATCAAACCACGAGCTTCGGCCATTCTGCCCGCCGCTGAGCTGTAGTGAGCGGAACAGAAGATTCCAGGCTCACAGGGCAGCACACCAATCACCGCACATGCAAACAAAGGGTCTCCCTCTCAAGAGAAAGAGCAGAGGGCATCCCTCGGGAGAGCCTATTTCTCACAGGTGGTCAGAGGACACTCTGAAGAAATGACACTCAGCCAAAGAGCAAGAGATAAGTGAAACGGAGCAGGACCCCATGGCTGTTGCCCACCCCCACGTTTTTAGCTTGCCTTTTGTCAGTGGAAACATGCTAGCCCAAGAACAAGCTTCATCAGAGATGTGAAAAAATGCATAAACAAAGGAAAACGGTCAAAGCAGGCCAAATAATAATGTACCCGTTAAACACAGTCAGGGACCTTTAGTTCCTCCTCAAGGGCTACAGATAATATTCCGAGCCATATCCTGTGAGCTGTCTTGTAGATACTGAAATGCCAGGTGGAGAAGTTAACTATGATGACTAGACTGTAGCCATACATAAACTACCATCATTCTGAGAATCAGCCTCAAAAAAATGGAAACAAACCGATGCTGGAACGTAAGGTTAGCTGTACCTAGAGCAATCAAGATGATGCGGGTCAGACCTTCGAGGACCAATCTCAAGACGACGGTCAGAACTGACTGTGCTGTTTCTGCACGTAGACCCCTCTCTCTGTCTACAAAAGCTCTTGTCCACTGATTTTCGGGCGGTGGGGAGATGAGATAGAGTAGGCCTTTGCATAGACAACCACCCTCCCTTGCTGGCTGTGTGTGTGTTAGTTGCTCAGTCATGTCCAGCTCTTTGCGACCCCATGGACTGTAGCCCACCAGGCTCCTCTGTCCATGGAATTCTCCAGCCAAGAATACTAGAGTGGGTTGCCATTTCCCTCTCCAAGGATCTTCCTGATCCAAGGATCGAATCTGGGTCTCCTGTATTGCAGGCAGATTCTTTACCCTCTGAGCCACCAGGGAAGAACCCCACCCCCAACCCTAGTTGCCAGCATTCAAAATAATGCAAACTTTCCTTTCCACCAACCTGGCCTCGTTAATGGCTCTGAGTGGCAGGCCTCACTTTCAGCAACAGAAGGAGGAGTCATTTGCAGGGAGAGCTTTCCCAGTGAGAAAGCATCAAATGTGTAGGTGTGGAGACAGAAGGGCTTCGGTGTGCTCCAGGAACTGAAAAGAGGACAAGAATAGACCTGGTGGGGGGTGAGGGGTGGGGAGCCGGGCCTGGTGAGCCCTTTAAAAAGGGAAATATTACTGAAACTGCAATGCTGAGCTGCAGACAGGTTTTGCAGCTGGGTGTGGACATGCTTTGGGATAAATGGCTGCTCTGGGTCAAAGGGGCAGAGTGGAGATGGAGACACCAGTCAGGAGGCCCCTGAGGTGGTCCAGGAAAAGGAGGATGGGGGCTGAACTGAGAAGACGGCAATGGAGAGAAGCAGGCAGATTCAAGACCTTCTGGCAGTAGAAGTAACAGAGCTGGAGATGGACAGGAAGTGGAGGTCAAGATGGTGGCATGTGGGAGAGAAAGCGTCATAGATCAAGTCCAGTCCAGGTAGAGAAGCGTCGTCTAAACTGATTGGGGTTCAGGCCTGGATGTGCTGTGTGTGAGGAGGGGGGGCGGGGCTCTGAAGATGCTCAAGTGGAGAGAGCAGGCTGGCAGAGAGAAAAAGTGGCTGTAATGGACGGTCAGCAGAAATTGGCACATTAAATTAATAGTATTTAGTTAGTTATTGGAGAAGGGAATGGCAACTCATTCCAGTATTTTTGCCTGGTGAATTCCATGACAGAGGAGCCTGGTGGGCTACACAGCGTCACAAATATTCAGACACAACTGAGTGACTAACGCTGATGAACAAAGCCACAGAAACAGAGGCGATGACCCCACGGAGGGGAAGACAAGGCTGGGGCTGACTCCTGAGGAACCCCAGGGTTTTATGGCCGTTCCTGTCCATCGTTCAGAGGATTTCTCAGCCTTAGTATTACTGACGTTTTGGGTGGGAGGGATCTTCATGGTGGGGGCTGTCAGAGGATTAGCAACGCTCCCAGCCTCAATTACTAAATGTCAGTAGCAACCCCTAAGTTGTGACAACCAGAAACGTCGTCCTGTGACCCAAATCACCGTGGTTGATTAGGTTGGGGAAATTTCTGCAAAATGTTTTATGAAACCTGGTGCTCATTTCTGTCTCAACAAGTTCACAGTCAACTCAGAATAAGGGCTCTACAAATGACATCAACTTCCTCACGTTCTGACTTTGTGGACAAGCACATAAAATTGAATACAACCAGGCCAAGTATTAAACTTGACTTTGCTCCACCTACCAGGAAACAAATGTCGTTATACTAACCCCAAGATACTTTCAAGGTCCTAGAAACTCATTATCATCTTTTGACAATAACAGAAACCCAAATCAGAATAGTGAGTGAATATAGGCATTAGTTGTCTTCCCTTGGATGCAAATATCTTCTAGCTCAGAGTTACAGAATAATCTAGAAGTTTCCAAGTACCATTAGTAAAAAAGATCTCTAACCCAGATCAAGATATCACAAAAGTCCATTTTTCCCGAACAGGAATTAATTAAAAATAATCCCTAGTATTATGCGGCATTTGCAAAGGATGGCAATACGTAACAAAAGCCGGAATATCTCTTTGGGTTCGTGACTGTTTTGCTAAGTAATAAGGCCTAAGAACGTGCATCGTCTCGTCTGGCATCTCTGAAAGAACGAAAGCCACGCCGTTCGTCCCGTCAGTGCACAGTGGCTTCTTCCACCCCCGCTGCTGTCGTGCTTCAGCCCCTAAGTCACGTCAGACTCTCTGTGACCCCATGGACTGCAGCTCGCCAGGCTTCCCTGTCCTTCACTACCTCCTGGATCACTGCAAACACATCCAACTTAATACACTGAAGAAGTAACTGTGGAGGGGATCAGAACCATCTGGAAGTTTTGTTCAGCCACAGAACGCTGGGTCCCAGTTCCTGAGTTTCTGACTCAGTAAATCTGGATGGGGCCTCCGCTTGTGTTGCTGCTGCTGCCTCCGGGACCATACTCTGAAAACCAGCACCCAGACAACTGCTGCACATCAAGCCGCGTCGGCGTGTGAAATGAACAGTTGGCCTCTCTCTGAGATGGCGTGACCCGAGCTGGCACCGGAATATACAGAGAGGGGCCACCCACTTTGACCGGGGAGCATGGAAAAGCAGGAAGCCATCCAGGAGGAGGTAACCCCTGGTCAGCAGGGGGAGGCGGGGCGGGGAAGAACGTCACAGGTAAGGGACACAGTATGGCGAAGACCCCGGAACACGGGGAGGGTGCTCCGTCCTACAGAACTGCAGGGAAAAGGGGAGCACCGTTTGTTACCAGGTGGTCAGGAGAAGCAACTACGCGAGTAACACCAGGAAGGAAAACGTCCCCTTCTATGGGAGGTCTTTTCACGATCAAATATTTCACTATCATCCTTTTTCCTTTTGCAACGAATGCTCTCCTCCTTAAATAACAGGCCATGCTTTAAAAAGGTGTATCACAATACCAGGATTATTAAATGCGAATAACCCTGCCATTTTAACATCACTAAGGACATGTGCAAATACAGCATGTCCCGAGGGAGTCTAAAGACGGCGCCTGCAAGGGACCAGGAAACAAAGCCAGAAACGTCTCAGGAGCACCTTTTCAGCAGCGCTTGGGCAGAGGCAGAGGGAAGGATCTAGTAAATTTAATATAGGACTGTTAGAGCTGGTTAACTCTGCGGGATACTTTTACTCATAGTATTTATTTATCTATTTACTTTTGGCTGTGCTGGGTCTCTGCTGCTGCACCCGGGCTCTCTCTAGTTGCGGTGAGCAAGGGTTACTCTCTAGCTGAGACGTGTGGGCTGCTATGGGAGGGGCTCGTCACAAGGCAGGGCAGCGCTCTAGGCTTCAGTAACTATGACGCCTGTGCTTAGCTGCCCGGAGGCGGAGGCGTGTGGGATCTTCTGGGACCAGGGATCGAACCCATGAACTCTGCACTGGCAGACAGATTCTTAACCACTGGACCCCCAGTGAAGCCCTGGATATCTTCTAATCTAAGCTCCTACATTTCAGAAATGTGTCTAAAGTTCAAGAAAACTAGGAACTCCCCCCAAATGTTAAACTTTTTAAAAAATCAAGATTTGCTTGAATGCAAAGGAAAGATACTATCATCTTTGTCTCGTAAGCGGGGTTAAAATAAAGCCAGATAGGGAACATTGACTTTGAAAATGCTCGGGCAGAAAAATGTTCTCCAACAACTCAGAGCTTGTCAGACAAATTCTAAAGTATACAAGGACTGCCCAACAGGATGTTAGAATTTTAAAAGATCCAAAGTATTCAAGGATACAAGTTTGAAGACAATAAATTAAGACATTAACATTAAATTCTAGGGGTGCTCTGGACTGGAAATCCTTGCACAACGCCTACGACAACGTGGCAAACTAAATTTTACTAGCAAATAAAATGTACTGTAGTTCTTGCAATGGTCGCCAGCCCTTACATTCCCTGAGTTCTGTGCCAAGTGCAATAAAAGCCGCATTACGCTTACTTATTTCCTTATGACACAGGCAAAGGAGCCCATATATAAGAAGACATAACTTCATCGGATAAGAGGGGGCATGAAGTCCCAGCTAAAATTGAGGACTGGGCGGCACGTTGTCTTCTTATTCCAGCTCAGTCTTTGCCATGAGCTTCTTCTCCCAAACTGGTTTTTAGTGACTTGTTGATTTCACAGCTTCACTGATTTTCAACTTTTAAAAAGGCGTCTCTTCATTTAAAAATGGTCTAGCCTCAGTGATGAAGTATACAAATGTTGGTTTTATTTAATCTTTCTGAAGATTTAAAATGTCTCAAAATAGAAGGAAAAACCATTTAAGATAAAAAGACCTCATCTGGAATTTTATAAACTTTCTAAAGGGACATGTAGTATTCACTATGTAAAAAAAAAAAAAAGCTGACAAAAGCTAATATGTAATGAACAAAACAGAACCCACCAGGCATCTCTGCCACCAGAAAAACATATTTCTTAAAAAGAGATGAAAAGAAAAGCACGTTTCTTTGCTTCTTTGTGTGAAGACCATACTGCCTTGTACTTTAGTTAGCTGTGGGTTTGTCTGATTCCCCTATTAAATATTAAATATCCGAAGGGCAAGGACTATTGCTAACAGTCATGGTTCCCTACAGTCAGTATGGAGAGTGAAATCAATGGCTGTCCAAGCTGGTCATTAAGGATAGGGGGTTCTATTCATTCAGTCACCACACGTTTGTTGAGCTCCTTCCATGTGGAAGGAACTGTGGTTAGCACAGACTGCACACAGAAAATTCCAAGAAAAACAAACGACAAACTCCCTTCAAAATAGAATATGCTCCACCCAGATCTAGGTATAAGCAGTATCCAGTGTGAAATGAACAGTCGGCCTCTCTCTGAGATGGCGTGACCCGAGCTGGCACCGGAATATACAGAGAGGGGCCACCCACTTTGACCGGGGAGCATGGAAAAGCAGGAAGCCATCCAGGAGGAGGTAACCCCTGGTCAGCAGGGGGAGGCGGGGCGGGGAAGAACGTCACAGGTAAGGGACACAGTATGGCGAAGACCCCGGAACACAGGGAGGGTGCTCCGTCCTACAGAACTGCAGGGAAAAGGGGAGCACCGTTTGTTACCAGGTGGTCAGGAGAAGCAACTACACGAGTAACACCAGGAAGGAAAACGTCCCCTTCTATGGGAGGTCTTTTCACGATCAAATATTTCACTATCATCCTTTTTCCTTTTGCAACGAATGCTCTCCTCCTTAAATAACAGGCCATGCTTTAAAAAGGTGTATCACAATACCAGGATTATTAAATGCGAATAACCCTGCCATTTTAACATCACTAAGGACATGTGCAAATACAGCATGTCCCGAGGGAGTCTAAAGACGGCGCCTGCAAGGGACCAGGAAACAAAGCCAGAAACGTCTCAGGAGCACCTTTTCAGCAGCGCTTGGGCAGAGGCAGAGGGAAGGATCTAGTAAATTTAATATAGGACTGTTAGAGCTGGTTAACTCTGCGGGATACTTTTACTCATAGTATTTATTTATCTATTTACTTTTGGCTGTGCTGGGTCTCTGCTGCTGCACCCGGGCTCTCTCTAGTTGCGGTGAGCAAGGGTTACTCTCTAGCTGAGACGTGTGGGCTGCTATGGGAGGGGCTCGTCACAAGGCAGGGCAGCGCTCTAGGCTTCAGTAACTATGACGCATGTCTTAGCTGCCCGGAGGCGGAGGCGTGTGGGATCTTCTGGGACCAGGGATCGAACCCATGAACTCTGCACTGGCAGACAGATTCTTAACCACTGGACCCCCAGTGAAGCCCTGGATATCTTCTAATCTAAGCTCCTACATTTCAGAAATGTGTCTAAAGTTCAAGAAAACTAGGAACTCCCCCCAAATGTTAAACTTTTTAAAAAATCAAGATTTGCTTGAATGCAAAGGAAAGATACTATCATCTTTGTCTCGTAAGCGGGGTTAAAATAAAGCCAGATAGGGAACACTGACTTTGAAAATGCTCGGGCAGAAAAATGTTCTCCAACAACTCAGAGCTTGTCAGACAAATTCTAAAGTATACAAGGACTGCCCAACAGGATGTTAGAATTTTAAAAGATCCAAAGTATTCAAGGATACAAGTTTGAAGACAATAAATTAAGACATTAACATTAAATTCTAGGGGTGCTCTGGACTGGAAATCCTTGCACAACGCCTACGACAACGTGGCAAACTAAATTTTACTAGCAAATAAAATGTACTGTAGTTCTTGCAATGGTCGCCAGCCCTTACATTCCCTGAGTTCTGTGCCAAGTGCAATAAAAGCCGCATTACGCTTACTTATTTCCTTATGACACAGGCAAAGGAGCCCATATATAAGAAGACATAACTTCATCGGATAAGAGGGGGCATGAAGTCCCAGCTAAAATCGAGGACTGGGCGGCACGTTGTCTTCTTATTCCAGCTCAGTCTTTGCCATGAGCTTCTTCTCCCAAACTGGTTTTTAGTGACTTGTTGATTTCACAGCTTCACTGATTTTCAACTTTTAAAAAGGCGTCTCTTCATTTAAAAATGGTCTAGCCTCAGTGATGAAGTATACAAATGTTGGTTTTATTTAATCTTTCTGAAGATTTAAAATGTCTCAAAATAGAAGGAAAAACCATTTAAGATAAAAAGACCTCATCTGGAATTTTATAAACTTTCTAAAGGGACATGTAGTATTCACTATGTAAAAAAAAAAAAAGCTGACAAAAGCTAATATGTAATGAACAAAACAGAACCCACCAGGCATCTCTGCCACCAGAAAAACATATTTCTTAAAAAGAGATGAAAAGAAAAGCACGTTTCTTTGCTTCTTTGTGTGAAGACCATACTGCCTTGTACTTTAGTTAGCTGTGGGTTTGTCTGATTCCCCTATTAAATATTAAATATCCGAAGGGCAAGGACTATTGCTAACAGTCATGGTTCCCTACAGTCAGTATGGAGAGTGAAATCAATGGCCGTCCAAGCTGGTCATTAAGGATAGGGGGTTCTGTTCATTCAGTCACCACACGTTTGTTGAGCTCCTTCCATGTGGAAGGAACTGTGGTTAGCACAGACTGCACACAGAAAATTCCAAGAAAAACAAACGACAAACTCCCTTCAAAATAGAATATGCTCCACCCAGATCTAGGTATAAGCAGTATCCATGGGACTGCCACACCTTAAGTAAAGCATTTCAAAAATCTGAATGAGTATCGTTATTAAGACAATGCTTCATCCTGGAGGATCGAGAGCTTGCCCTTTCAGAATATTGGACCCTAATTCTTCCCCAATTCCTCCCACAATGTCATAATTCCTGGAAACCTGGCTGCCAGACTCCACGGCTGCCAACGAAGCCTATGTTTCATCGTGTTCTTAACCCACCACGCTTGACATTGTTTCCACCACGTAAGTTTTCAAAACTGGAATCTTATGACAGATGAGATCACGCAGAATCACGGAATCATATCAAGAAGATATCCTTGTCCGACTCTTTGTGACCCTATGGACCACAGCCTGTCAGACTCCTCTGTCCGTGGGATTCTGAAGGCGAGAATGGCGTGGGTTGCCATGCCCTCCTCCAGGGGATCTTGCCAACCCAGGGATTGAACCCACATCTCTTAAATCTCCTGCATTGGCAGAGGTTTCTTTACCACTAGTGCCACTGGGAAGCCCATAAAACATCAGAGCCGTGATTTGAATCACAAAGATACGGGATCTTAGAAAAACAAGGACTGATTACTGAACTAAAAGTTGAGAAGAGTGTCTTAGCCCAGTTTTGGCCACCCGCCCAAACCTTACTTACCCTTGAGTTTCTCTTCTGTGCTATGGAAGCAATACCTATCCTAGTAACTCCCAACTGAGAAGATTTTCCCAACTGAGAAGATTTTAAAACTATGAAGTGATCTAAAACACTGTTATTTCCAGTCGAGGTCAAAGAACTAACTGGTCAGGGACTCAGTCAGATCTGCCAGCTCCTGAACTCAGAGCTTGTTCCCCAATACCAGGCTGCTGCTAATTACAAATAAGGAATATTCACTAAAATTCAGGAAAGTAACACAACACAGACATTTCAAGAGACTAAGCGGGAAAAAAGTCAAATCTCTTCTCATGCCCAACTCCAGATATTTTAAAAATGTATGGAAGACCCAGGAGTTGTCAAAGAGAGCTTGAATGTATACATAGTCCTTAAATTCCAAACATCTCTGTGTTTCTAAATTTTTATTCTGAGTAGTGTTGCCAAATAAAACACATAGGATGCACAGTCAAATTTGAATTTTAGATAAATCATTTTTTAGTCTAAGTATGTCTCAAATATTGCACAGGAGGGACATACTTACATTAAAAAATGTATTTGTTGTCTAGTTAAGAGTCAAAGTTAATTGTGTGCCCTGTGTGTTTTTATTTGCTTTTGTATTTCAAAATTGTTTGTACTGCTTTTCCAACCATTAACCGCAAGGTCCTGAAGGGAACCCTCACCTTGGGTGTCTTGAAATCCTCAATCAGCCCAATTTCTGCTTTTGTCAATTACTAGTTCTGAGACCTCAAGCCACCTGCAATTCCTTCACTTGGAAAAAAAAAAGAGGCCAGTGAATACAGCCACGGCTTCCCAGGTGGCTCAGTGGTGGGAAATCTGTCTGCCCGCGCAGGGGGTGCAGGCTTGATCCCTGGATTGGGAACCTCCTCTGGAGAAGGAAATGGCAATCCACCTACGTTTTCTTGCACTGGGAAATCCCAGGGACAGAGGAGCCTGGTGGGCCACAGTCCATGGGGTCACAAGAGTCGGACACGACTTAGCAACTAAGCAACAACAAATAGAGACGGCACAGGACTGAGGGTAAACGCTACTCGTGCAAGCACAGAACTCTGTCAACAAAGGCAGCACTTTGTCACACACCCCGTGTGCTGGGCTGTGCTTAGTCCCTCAGTTGTGTCCGACTTTTTGTGACATCATAGACTATCGCCCATCAGGCTCCTCTGTCCAAGGGGATTCTCTAGGCAAGAATACTGGAGTGGGTTGCTGTTCCCTCCTGCAGGGGATCTTCCCAACCTCAGAACTGAACCCAGGTCTCCACACTACAAGCTGATTCTGTACTGTCTGAGCCACCAGGGAAGCCCAATAATACTGGAGTGGGTAGCCTGTGCCTTCTCCAGGGGATCTTCCTGACCCAGGAACTGAACAGGGGTCTCCTACAGGTGGATTCTTTACCAGCTAAGCTACCAGGGAAGCCCCACACACCCCATACACATATTTAAAAGCCCAATTCGGTTTTTAGACGAGACCACATAAGCCAATTTAAATACCCTATGGCTCAGAGGTTAAAGCATCTGCCTCCAATGCGGGAGACCAGGGTTTGACCCCTGGGTTAGGAAGATCCCCTGGAGAAGGAAATGGTAATCCACTCCAGTATTCTTGCCTGGAGAATCCCATGGACAGAGAAGCCTAGTAGGTTACAGTCCATGGGGTCGCAAAGAGTCGGACACGACTGAGAGACTTCACCTTCACTGTTGAAATGAACACAATATTATACATCAACTAAACTGTAATAAATTTCTGTAATTAAAAAAATAAATACCACACTGTCCATGAGAAATTCCCAAACTTTAGCGAGTTCCCGTTAAATATACCAACTGCCCCTTTCCCATGTCTAATACAAACATTTGACCTGTGTGTGGTGGTCCTGCCAACTAGATAACACTGCACCAGCGCCCCGCTGCCATTCTCGTCCATAAGGCAGCACTGGGGCATTTCCACAAATGCTTTCTGTGCTCAAATTTAAAGGCTTTATTGCTTAATAGTTGAAAGTACCATTTCACAAAAAAATACAATAACAATTAAAAGGATGGCCCTACGGGTGGGAAGCACTGGTGTCATAAGGTTTCCAGCACCGCTGCCCGTCCATGCTGTGCTCGGCTGTGTCTGACTCTTTGCAACCCTTGGGGCTGCAGCCCACCAGGCTCCCCTGTCCGTCGGATTTTTCCAGGCAAGGATATTGGAGTGGGATGCCATTTCCTCCTCCAGGGGATCTTCCAGGAATCAACACCCAGCCCAGGAATCAAACCCGCATCTCCTGTGTCTCCAGCACGGCAGGTGGATTCTTTACCACTGAACCGTCAGGGAAGCATTCAGTTTTGTAAGGTTTCCGATGTCCCTGTGGAATTCGTTAAACCAGTCTCCACGTGCGGGTCCCCACGGCTGCACGTCTCCAGGCAAAATTCCTGACTTTATCAGAGCTTGACCTCTGGCCACTCCTGGGTGGAAGTGAACACAACCAATTCGTAATCTCCCGTCCTGCTCCTGTCTCTGACATCCTCATCTTCCATCCCTTTTGTCAGAAACCTGAGAATCAACTGCTCCTTCCTGTCCACGAGATCCTGGAATCTGATCCGTCACCCAGGCGGAGACTCCACAACCAAACGCAGCTTCCGCGCACCGCTCCACCTCTCCACCATCATCGGGCCCAGGCCCCCACCTCTGTCCCTCTTAGCCCCTGGCAGCAGCCTCCCAGCTGGTCTCCTTGCTTCTGCTCTTGGCTCCTCCTCCCCCACCTGCCCATCCCCCCCCCATTCTCCACAGCACAGTCTGAGTTTTCAGCTGAAACTCAAAATCAAACCATGTCACTCCACAGCCTACAATACATCGATATCTTCCAGCCAGCTTGGTCCCTGCCCACCTCACCCCATGCTTCCTGGTCCCAACCATCTCCCCCCCGACCCCCCGCCCCCTGCTATCCTGGCCTTCTCACAGGTCACAGGACTCGGCAGGAAGCTCTCACCACAGGGCCTTTGCACATCCTCTTGCCATGAGCTGGACCAGGAAACCCTTACCTGGTGCCTTCTCATTCTTCAGGTCTCAACTTAAGAATAATCTCCTTCAAGACATCTTCCTGGGCTAACTCTTTTGTTGTGGTAAAATATATACAACCTAAAATTGACCACTTTAGCCATTTGTAAGAGTATGCTTTGGTGATGTTCAGCACATTCCCCTTGTACAACCATCACCGCCACCCGCCTTGGGAACTTACACAGGTCCCAGGACTCGGCAGGAAGCTCTCACCACAGGGCCTTTGCACATCCTCTTGCCATGAGCTGGACCAGGAAACCCTTACCTGGTGCCTTCTCATTCTTCAGGTCTCAACTTAAGAATAATCTCCTTCAAGACATCTTCCTGGGCTAACTCTTTTGTTGTGGTAAAATATATACAACCTAAAATTGACCACTTTAGCCATTTGTAAGAGTATGCTTTGGTGACGTTCAGCACATTCCCCTTGTACAACCATCACCGCCACCTGCCTTGGGAACTTTCTCATCCTCCCAACCGAAACTCTGTCCTCCAGAACAGTAACTCCCACTCAGCCTCCCTCCACCTCTGGTAACCACTGTTCTCCTTCCTGCCGCTATGGATTTGGCTCTTCTGTGTGCCTCAGAGAAGGGGGATCATACAGTAGGTGTCCTTTGTGTCTGACTTATTTCACTCAGCATAATTCTTCAAGGTTCATTCATGTTGTGGTGTGTGTCAGAATTTCCTTCCGTTTCAAGACTGAATAGCATTCCATCATAAGGATGTAGCGCTGTGTATTAACCCATCCATCCTTCCATGACCATTTGGGTTCCTCTGGGGCCATCTTGAAGTCAGCCCTCATTATTCTTAGTCATGTCTTATTTTCCTGTAAGTGCTTATCTCAGATCCTAGTATCAGTGCATCTCGTATCTCTTCGGTTCAATATTGACTCCAACCACCCCTCCTCCAGGAGCCCTGTGAGCACCGCAGGGGAAGGTCCCTGTTTTGTTCATCCTGGCATCAGCCACCAGCACCTGCCACGTGGTCTGGAGTGTAGTGTGCGTTTAATAAGTAAATGTGGACATTTTTAAATGAAAGAAAATGATAAGGCCACTAAAAAGCCACCAGTTTTTAGAGTTAGTCACAAATTCCATGTACTCTGTAGTTAGCTATGAAAGAACAAATTAATGCACGCACACACACACACACACACCTTCACAGAGAAATATTTAGCTCTCTGGGCACAAACAGTTCCTTTTCTAACAATGTTAATTGATCTATTTGTGACTAACACACATTTCCATTCCCTGTGACCCTTTCAAGAATGTGTCACATGCAAAAGTAACTTGTGTACTCAGCAATTAAAGACTTAAACACAGCTAAATGCTACAACGTGCATGATTGCCCTAAACAAAACACCACAGACACACTACGGTAAGTGAAATAAGTCAGTTCACAAAAGAACATATACCGTAAACCCTTTCAAGAATGCGTCACATGCAAAAGTAACTTGTGTACTCAGCAATTAAAGACTTAAACACAGCTAAATGCTACAACGTGCATGATTGCCCTAAACAAAACACCACAGACACACTACGGTAAGTGAAATAAGTCAGTTCACAAAAGAACATATACCGTATGCTTCCATTTAGAGAAGAGGTACAGATTGGCAAATACACAGGTTCAGAAAGCAGAGGTTGCCAGGAGCTAAGGGGAGCAAGAATACAAGTAACAGCTAAAGGCGACCAGACTCCTTTTTTAGGTTATAAAAAGCTTCCAGAATAGATTGTGATGGGACTTCCCTGGCGGTCGAGTGGCTAACATTCTGTGCTCCCAGTGCAGGGGGCCCAGGTTTGATCCCTGATCAAGGAACCAGAGCCCAAACACCATGACTAAGAGTCTGCAAGCTGCGATGAAGATCAAAGACCCTGAGTGTCTCACCTAAGGGCAGTGAGGCCAAGAAAGTATTCAGATATTAAAAAAAAAAAAGACTGCAGTGGTGGTGGTACAACTCTGTAAATTAACTAGAAACCACAGAACTATACACTGTAAAAGGGTGAATTGTACAGTACAGGAATTATATCTCAATAGAACTGTTGGAAAAAAGATAACCCACATGTGTGGAGACAGGGGTGGCCAACCTGTGTTTGTGGGCGAGAAGCAGCTTGCCTTCCCCACTAGACAATGCGTGGTAAGGTTGGGAGCGGTGGGAGCAGGGATCAGGGCCTTATCAGCAATTTCACCTGTTTTCTCTTGCAGGAGAGGTCTCCATGCCCTGCGCCCCCATGGGATACAGAACCATCTTCCTTTCCAGGTGGAGCTAGGGGTAAAAACTCTGCTCAGTCTCTGGGTCAGGAAGATCCCCTGGAGGAGGGCATGGCAACCCACTCCAGTATTCTTGCCTGGAAAATCCCATGGACAGAGGAGCCTGGTGGGCTACAGTCCACAGGGTCACAGAGTCAGACACAACTGAGCACCTAACACAGTCACTTTCCTTCCAATACAAGCAAAGGCCTCTGTTTCCTGGAAATCGTCTCTTCCAGCACCTCACCTCTCCTCAGCAACGAAGAAAGACATGCTATGATGATAAAGTTCTCTGCTGAAGCTCTGTGAATGAAAATCTTATACAAATGTGTCTTTTGAAGAGCCTTTTTATAACCTATTACGAGTGATCTGAACACAGCCCGTTGAATTTACCGCATTTTGAAAATTCAGATTTCCGTCTGTGACCCAGACTCTGCCAAGAAAATTATCTTTGGCTCCTCTTTCTCTTACATCCCAAGTTCAATCCGTCTGGAAATCCTGTTGGCTCTACCTTTTAAAAAATATCCACAGCCTTCTCTCTCTCAGACCTCTCACCTTGGTCCCAGACTCCAACATAGTTCACCTGGTTCCGCTTTCTAACCACCCTCCCAGTCTAAGAGCCTTCCCCTGGCGTGGTCTCCACACAGCAACCGGAGTGACTGAAACACGAGTCAGAGGCTCGATCACGACCCTCAGTGGGCAACGTCCTCCACCGACGCCCTCATCCAGCTTGCACAAAGTCAGAGCCAAAATCCTCACACTGCACCAGGGGCGCCACACCCCCTTGCTCTGTCTTCCCGGCCCTGCCCCTCTGCACTCCAGGTCTGAGAACAGCCAATGACCTGTTTGCCTTCATCACACCAGCTAAGCACCAAGTCATCTGTGCCCGGGACACTCTCCCCACCCCTGCTCTGCCAAGATCTTTCTAATTCACTCTCTCCCTGCTGAGTGTCACCCAGGTGCCACCCTGTCCACTGTCCACCTGCATCCTGTTCCCTTGCCTCCCCCCACTCCCCGCCCAGATTCTTTGACCCTGCTCAGCTTCCTCTTTTCAAATGGCAGCCCACTCCAGTATTCTTGCCTGGAGAATCCCAGGGATGGGGGAGCCTGGCGGGCTGCCGTCTATGGGGTTGCACAGAGTCGGACACGACTGAAGCGACTCAGCAGCAGCAGCGCTGATCTTCACGCACACTTCGTAATCTACCTGTGCTGTGTCGCTAGTGGCTCAGTCATGTCTGACTCTTTGCAGCCCCTTGGACTGTAGCCTGCCAGGCTCCTCTGTCTGTGGGATTCTCCAGGCAAGAATATTGGAATGGGTTGCCATTTCCTCCTCCAGAGGATTTTCCCAACCCAGGGATGGAACCCAGGTCTCCTGAACAGCAGGCAGATTCTTTACCATCTGAGCCACCAGGGAAGCCTGTAATTTACCTATTCACTATCTTTATTATCCACTGTCCTCATCTCAATAGAATGTGAGCTCCTTAAGGGCAGGCTCTTTACTCCTTGATTAAGTGACCGACGATGAGTGCCCGGCACGAAGGATGTGGTTTGTAAGTAGCTGCTGGCCAGCTGTCTTAGACTTTGTAAGGCTAAGGAGGAGTGTCCGTGCTGTGGAATGACTGAGGAGACAGGAAATTCCCTAAGAGAAGCCATTCAAGAAGCCTGCTCAGTCACATCTGCCTCTGGCAAGCCCATGGACTGTAGCCCGCCAGGCTCCTCCGTCCGTGGGACTTCTCAGGCAAGCATACTGGAGTGGGTTGTCATTTCCTTCGCCAAGGGATCTTTCCAACCCAGGGATCCAAACCCTCATCTCCTACATTGGCAGACGGGTTCTTTACCACTGAGCCACCTGCTAGAACTCAAGAAATAATTCCCTAAGAGAAGCCATTCAAGAAGCCTGCTCAGTCACATCTGCCTCTGGCAAGCCCATGGACTGTAGCCCGCCAGGCTCCTCCGTCCGTGGGACTTCTCAGGCAAGCATACTGGAGTGGGTTGTCATTTCCTTCGCCAAGGGATCTTTCCAACCCAGGGATCCAAACCCTCATCTCCTACATTGGCAGACGGGTTCTTTACCACTGAGCCACCTGCTAGAACTCAAGAAATGAGACCAGTAGCAACTCAGGGTGCAGGGCCTGAGCAAACTTTCTTCAGCATTTTTTTTTTTTCACGTGTTGCTCTGAATGATCTCAAAGATCCAGATCACACAGGATGCTATTATGTGACCTTTGAGAATTTTCACCATATTTCTCTATGCAAGAGGGGAAGGCTAAGACTGATTTTAAAAAAATATTCTAAATCTCAACTGAGTTGAACTAGATAAAGTAGCAAAGCTCCAATAGATTAATATCCTTTCTGTGGTTGGGACTGGCACAGGATAGGAAGATGGAATGATATCCAGGGACAGTGACACTGGAGTCAGTGTGAAATGTGTGTAAGTTTTGCTTAAAAAAAAAAAAAAGTCTTGCTTTTAAAATATGCAAAAACTTATCTCAGCTAATTTTCAAGACATCCTGTGAGCAAAAGGTCACGTAAGAGTCTATCGTTCCAATTAAGATGTTTTTAGCCTGCTGCTGCTGCTAAGTCACTTCAGTCGTGTCCAACTCTGTGCGACCCCAGAGACGGCAGCCCACCAGGCTCCCCCGTCCCTGGGATTCTCCAGGCAAGGACACTGGAATGGGTTGCCATTTCTTTCTCCAATGCATGAAAGTGAAAAGTGAAAGTGAAGTATCTCAGTCGTGTCTGACTCTTAGCGACCCCCTGGACTGCAGCCCACCAGGCTCCTCCGTCTATGGGATTTTCCAGGCCTAACAGACATCTAATCATGATCGAAAGGGTCTGGTTTTGATCCTGCTCCATGAATAAGCACATTAGTACACAGATGCAACACCTGACAATTCTGCCACCCTGTGAGTGATCTCTTGCCTTGAAACCTATTTTGAAATCCATGGTTTCTACCCTAAGGCAAAAAACAATCTGATTTTTAAGCATCCCATTTCCAAACATTACATATAAGTTTTTCTGTCATTCTAACCCTCCCTCCATCCACCAAAAAAAAAAAAATTTTTTTTAAGTCAAGTCAATTCTGGAGCAAAGTTAAGGATTTTTACCTCTACTAGGAAATAGCCTCCCTGGAGGGCAGCTGTGGTCTGCAGAAATCTTCACATGGTGGAGCCAGGCCTTCTGAGCTTTTAAGCCCACCCTGGTATAGAGCACGGTGTCACCCACACCGCAGGTCAGAGGGTGATGAAATTCTAAAGGGCCGCCAGCTGTGTGAGAGCAGCCGCAGGTGCAAAGGAGAAACGTGGCTGCCGCCAGAGTCTTCCACACCACCGGCCTCCTCGTAGTTCCCACAGCCTCATCTCTGAGATGGTTTCGAGGAAAATATGATACCAAATTCTCCACGTCCCTGGTCATCTTAGCCAGGTTCTATGTTTTATGGATGACAAATCTCACAAAACTGAATCACATCTCAACAGCTCCCAGGAAGAAACAGATATGCCCATGTTCACAACAGCCATCGGTGGACACAACCCAAAGGCCCCTCATCACACAACTGGATAAACCAAATGTGGCATCCACACACCGGGGAATATCACTCAGCCTTGAAAAGAAAGCGAAAGGCAGCTCTGACTCGAGCTGTGACGTGGACGAGCCTTGAGGACACTGTGCTGAGCGGAGTCAGCGCCATAAAGGGTCTCGTGCTGGGTGACGTGGCCGAGGGACCTCTGAACAGCCAACGTCACGGAGACCGTGCAGGACAGAGGTTATTAGGGGATACAGTGAGGGCGAGACGGCAGTGACTGTTTAATAGGTCCAGAGTTTCCAAACGGGACAGTGGAAAGCTTCTGGATGTGGACAGTGGTAAGAGCCACAGGATACTGTGAATACGCTTAATGCCACGGAATTCACACTTTAAAATGGCTAAAATGGAAAATTCTGTAACTATTTCACAGTGATTAAAACAAAACTCCATGAAACAAACTATTGCCCTAGGATGACATCATGAGGAACTTCCTCTCCTCCCAGCGTGGTTCTGGTACCAAAAACAGAGGGTAGATTTTCACTCCATTCTCACCGTCTCAGCAGCTGATGCCCCACACACACTTAATTTCACGGTTTTATCAAGAGTTCTGAAGGCTTATAGAGCATCTGCCAGTGCCTGGCTTAGGGCCCACACGTGTGATTTCCACCATGGTGGCCAGGCTGCTCTGTTCCAGGGTGAAAGAGACACACCCCGACCCACCTCCCTCCATGAGTGCCTGTTTCAACCACCCACGGTCAGTGGTTATCTGTTTTCTTAGAGAGAAGAGTAAATGTTTCTTCTGGATTCACAGGTCATATACCAACCTGAGAGTGGTCTCAGTAGCTCACTGCATCACAAGAAGATACGGTAAAGGTTTGCACATGAATCACAACACACCATGGGCTTCCCTGGTGGCTCAGATGGTAAAGAGTCCACCTGCAATGCAGGAGACCGGGGTTTGATTCCTGGGCCAGGAAGATCCCCTAGGGGAGGGCATGGCAACCCACTCCAGTATTCTGGCCTGGAGAATTCCAGGGACAGAGGAGCCTGGTGGGCTACAGTCCATGGGTTCGCAAAGAGTCAGACACGATTGAGCGACTTACAGTTTCATATCACACCATAAAATAAGTAAGGCACCCACCGCGGGAGCCTCCGCAAACGCGGTCAGGGGCTGTGAGCCAGTCACGCTCAGCGCCCGAGTCGTTCCGATGAGGATATTCCAACTGGGCCCCATCTGAGTAAAGGTTAGAAAACTGGTTTCCAATGCTTCCTTGCTCTAAATCAAACAAACTTCAACTCTGGTGAACAAAAGCCACTCAGCAGAGAGACAAAGCCATAAACGACAGCCCTGTAAATAAGGACCACAGCTGCTAGCCGAAGGTCAGGCTACACGTGTACTCAATGAGAAGCACCAAGCTTCTCAGTCGCACTAGGGAAGGTGGTCGTCACTACCGAAGGGTGGCCCTGGAGCAAGGGTGGCCTCTGATACCTGGGGCCCCCAGCCCCAGGAGTCCTCTCCCCAGAATGACAGCCAGCTTCCTACTGCTGATCCGCCAGAGCCTCCAGGCCCAGCTCTCCCTTATAAAGTGTAAATTCACTGGACTTGAATGAAGACTGATAATGAACACAGAGCTTCAAAGCTGGGAGAGGCCCAGGCCGCCCTACACGGTCTAAGACAATCACCTCCCCATGTATAGAGGGGCAAAGTCCAGAGCAGGAAGAGAGAAAACATCCGCTCTACTGTCTTGCTGCTGCTGCTGCTGCTGCTGCTAAGTCACTTCAGTCGTGTCCAACTCTGTGCGACCCCATAGACGGCAGCCCACCAGGCTCCCCTGGTCCCTGGGATTCTCCAGGCAAGAACCCTGGAGTGGGTTGCCATTTCCTTCTCCAGTGCATGAAAGTGAAAAGTGAAAGTGAGGTTGCTCAGTCGTGTCTGACTCTTAGCGACGCCATGGACTGCAGCCTACCAGGTTCCTCCATCCATGGGGTTTTCCAGGCAAGAGTACTAACTAGAGTGGGTTGCCATTGCCTTACCAAAGAGGAAAAGACAAAAACACAACTCAGGCCCTCCAGGAACCTCACAGGCTCCCACATCGCCAGTCCAGGGCTGGGAGAGTATGCTCAAGCCATTTATTAAATGAATGGATGGGGTGGACAGATGGGTGGTGGATAGATAGGTAAATGGGATTGTACCAGTGGTCTCTGTCACTAGTGATGCTCACCAGGGGCCACAACTCAGAAACCAACAGAAAGCACTGATCCTTTAAAAAGAACCCAAGTTTGGAACACAGAAGAGTTTCTTTTTTTTGTTTAAGCAAGAATACAGGTCTTTCTCCATAATTCAGCACTTAGGACTCGACCTTCCAATGCAAGGGGTGCAGGTTCGGTCCCACATGTCATGGGGTGTGACCAAAAATTTTAAATAAAGAACAAGAGTACAGAGGTGAGCGAGATGAAAGCAGTCAGGAAGTGGGGGTGAAGCAGACCAACTGTGTCCCAAGGGCCGCCCCCCACTGTGCAGGAGGAGAGTGCACCCAGGTGGGGGCGGCCACTCCTCCAGGCTATGACTGGGTACACATACCCCTAGGTCACCGTGCCCCCTGGTCCTTAGACACCTGGACTCCAGAACCCAAGCCCTGGGTCTAGAAGTTCAGAACCTCGCCCTTGCTCTAGAGGACTTTTTCTTGCCACTGTCTGGTTAAATACACACCTCTGTTTGCTAAGTGAATATGGAGTGAAGCCCATTTCCCGAACCGTCTAGGCGAAAGGCAAAGGTGGCCTGAGCCATGAGTATTTACTGATCTGACCGGTATCAACAGCACACCAGGCTTCCCTGGTGGCTCAGACGGTAACGAATCCACCTGAAATGTGGGAGACTTGGGGCTGGTCCCTGGGTTAAGAAGATGCCCTGGAGGAGGGCATGGCAACCCACTCCAGTGTTCTTGGCTGGAGAATCCCATGGATAGAAGAGCCTGGTGGGCTACAGGCCATGGGGTTGCAAAGAGTCGGACGTGACTGAGTGACTAAGCAGCCATCAACAGCACCACGGCAGTAACACTATGTTTGACTGAGGTCTGTGCTAAGCCCTTTTAAATTCTCTCAGCTGGAACTCATCACGTGGGACTCTGAGGTAGTACTATTTTCCTTCCATTTTACAGATGAGTACACTGAAGCTAGAGCAAGGTAACAACTGGCCGTGGGTTATACAACTAGGGAGCTATGAGGCCAGGATTCCAAGCCAGATCAGAATATCCCAGCGCACTTGCACCAGACCCTAACTGCTGCCTCTGGGCTCAACGTCCTTGGGACCATTTAACAAACATAGTTCCCACTGTGCATGGTTTTGGTGACAATATAAAGTGCAATTATCCATGGGGTTGCAAAAGAGTCACACACGCCTGAACAAATTTTTAACAATTAGGAAAAGTATTAACGTGTTCCTTATGATCAGATAAGAAAAAATTCTTTGTTTTCTAATAAAGATGAGATATAAGACTATTATATATATATACTACTAGTTGTGTGTGTGTGTATGTGTGCTTTCTATACTCTTCTATAATGCTAGCTCTTCAGTTACATGGGACCGCTGAAGATCTCATACTGGATATGATTTTTAGCTGGGCACAAGGATGGGGATTTGGGAGGACCTATCAAGATTGCTCGGAGAAATATCAATAATCTCAGATACGCAGATGACACCACCCTTATGGCAGAAAGTGAAGAGGAACTAAAAAGCCTCTTGATGAAAGTGAAAGAGGAGAGTGAAAAAGTTGGCTGAAAGTTCAATATTCAGAAAACTAAGATCATGGCATCCAGTCCCATCACTTCATGGGAAATAGATGGGGAAACAGTGGAAATAGTGTCAGACTTTATTTTTTGGGGCTCCAAAATCACTGCAGATGGTGACTGCAGCCATGAAATTAAAAGACGCTTACTCCTTGGAAGAAAAGTTATGACCAACCTAGATAGCATATTCAAAAGCAGAGACATTACTTTGCCGACTAGGGTCCGGCTAGTCAAGGCTATGGTTTTTCCTGTGGTCATGTATGGATGTGAGAGCTGGACTGTGAAGAAGGCTGAGCGCTGAAGAATTGATGCTTTTGAGCTGTGGTGTTGGAGAAGACTCTTGAGAGTCCCTTGGACTGCAAGGAGATCCAACCAGTCCATTCTGAAGGAGATCAGCCCTGGGATTTCTTTGGAAGGACTGATGCTAAAGGTGAAACTCCAGTACTTCGGCCACCTCAGAGAAGAGTTGACTCATTGGAAAAGACTTTGATGCTGGGAGGGATTGGGGGCAGGAGGAGAAGGGGACAACGGAGGATGAGATGGCTGGATGGCATCACTGACTTGATGGAAGAGAGTCTGAGTGAACTCCGGGAGTTGGTGATGGACAGGGAGGCCTGGCATGCTTCGATTCATGGGGTTGCAAAGAGTCGGACATGACTGAGCGACTGAACTGAACTGATCTTCTTTTCACATTATAAAAACTCTTCTGGTAGCAAATTAATTTTCACTGTTGCTGTTCAGTGGCTAAGTGGTGTCCGACTCTTGTGTGACCCCGTGGACTGTAGCCTGCCAGGCTCCTCTGTCCACAGGATTTCCCAGGCAAGAACTGTTGTTCAGTCGCTCAGTGGTGGTCAGTTCTTTGAGACCTCATGGGCTGCAGCACATCAGGCCAGAGTGGGAAATCTTCCCCAGGGGATCTTCCTGACACAGGGATTGAACCTTGGCAGGTAGATTCTTTACTACTGAGCCACCAGGGGCTTAAAACTCTTAAAACTCCTGTGGTAGCAAATTAATTTTTACTTATCTTAGTAGGTAACAAAACAACACCTACAGGCATGAATACAATTAATCTAGTTGAACAAGGCCAACAAACAGGCCTGAAAACTCACAAGACACCTAAAGACACCACCTATACACACAAAAAAACTCCCCAGGAGTCTAACCTAGAGGGCGGTACAGAAGTGACTGCCTGAGAAACTTTAAAGGCTCCTCTTTACAGACACAAAACAGGAACAGACTCCATAAAACGTGTTCTGGTATCTAAAAAGCAAGTTCCTCTGCATTCATAAGCGAACAGGCTTTTTTTTTTTTTTGTACACAATGACTGAAACTAAAGAGCAAAGGTAACTAGGAGATTACAATCTCAGGTGAGCTGTAAGAATCACCTGGAGTCCACAGATCTACCGAACACCAATACTGGATTCAAGCTTCAGTAAGGCAATACAATACAAAAAACACACTAAACACCTGGGCATCAGACTATTTTTTTTACATCCATTTAATAAAGAAAACTAAGAAAACAACAAACACCTACTAAGTATAAGCAAGGCTTACTTGTTTTCTTTTTTAATCTTCCACAACCCAAGGAGATTGAAAAACATTTTTTTCATAAAATTCAGGAGTTCATCTAAAGTGACACAATTTCAAAAATAAAGATAAGAATAAACTGTAAACATTAAATACAATTTAAAGAAAAGGAACTGAAATCTGTGGGAATCTAAATCCATATGTTGTCCACAACTCCTTGCTCCAGGAAAAAGGGGAAGAGGAGGGAGGTCAGAAGGGAAAACAGGAAGGAAGCAAGTGAGGGACAAGCCGGCAGCCGGGAAAGAAACATTCCACGGCCGGATGTTGGCAGCTGTTGATGCCAAGGCCAGAGAGGCACCTTGGCAAAACAGCGCCAGTCCTGAACTTGCTTCACACTGGCAACTTCTTACCAGACTGTAAGCCTCAATTACCACAAAAATAAAAAGAACACCCCCTCCCCCCCAGCTTCATCACTAAGGCATATCACTAACAAGGGCATTGTTGTTTAATGGCTCACGTCCTGCCTGACTCTTCTGTGACCCCACGGGCTGCAGCCCACCAGCTCCTCTATCCGTAGGATTTCCCAGGCAAGAATACTGGAATGGGTTGCCATTTCCTTTTCCAGGGACCTTCCCACCCACCAGGAATCAAATCTCCCTCATTATAGGGGGATTCTTCACCACTGAGCCCCAGGAAGTGCACACTGATATGCATTTTCCTTAAAAAAAAAAAAAGGAAAACTAAAGTGGCCAAAGCTGCCTTCACTTCCTGTTCACCAGTACTAAGCCGTCTGAGTCTGTTTGGCGCCCTATAAAAGACCAAAGAATCCCTAAAAATTATCCAAGCACGGTCACTAGAAAATGGCAAGTGAACGAAGGTTAAGATTTCTTACCTAAAATTAGAACAAGGAAGCCTCCACTACCTAATGAATACTATTAAGAGGATTTAGAGGAGTGATTGCAGGCAGGCAGACGTCTCCCCCAGAAAGCAATCAGCATCAGCTAATAACCATTCATCAACTTTTGCACAGTATATGCATTTATAACAGGTTTTAATAAAGCCTTCAACAATAGGCCCGGAATTAATAAATGGCATTTTAAGGTCTAACATAAAAGTACTCCCCAGACATGAAAATTAGAACTTTTCCTTCATACGTTGCGCTGTTTTCTCTTTTTATCTGCCTCGTGTTTGCCATCACTGGAGACTCGATCACACACCCTTTTAAGCTCGTTTCTAACAGCGGTTAACCGTCCTCTGTAACCCCCGGTGCCGGGTGGTCCTCCAGTGCGTCGCCTGCGTTGTCTCATTTCATTCTCGAGGAATGGAAGCAAGAGGCTTGCAGGCGATGCGACAAGGAAGATGGGGAAAATCTGCTATTAGGCCCACAGGGCGGGCAGTTTCCGGGAGGGGAAACTGGCGGCGTCCGGAGCTACCCAAGAAGGACTTGGAGAGCGCCGGGGGAGCCGGGTGGGGTTGAGCCTGGCTCGCTCAGCGGAAATGGAGCTCAGGCTTCCCTTTCCCGAACCTGACAACCCGCCTCCTGCGTTCGGCATCCCCCGGGCCCCTCGTGCTCCCCCACAGCTGTCACCGATCAGCGCCCCAAGCCTCCCCACCCCTCTCCGGCGGGGCCCAGGCGCGCGCACTCCCTTGCAGTAGCTGAGGGGACAATGACAACTCTTCCCCACCGTGGGGAGGGGTGGGCAAGAGGGGCGGGTAAAACTCTCGCCCTTCTCTGCAACACCCCTTCCCCGCAAGTGCCACTCCGCAGCCAGACAGCGAGGCGACAGCGCCGGGCACCAAGCTGGAGAGGGAAGGAGCTGGCGGCTGGCGGTGCCATGGGAGCTGGCGGATAAGCCCCTACAGTCCCCGGGAGAAAACAGGAGCCCTTCTCCCCATCACTGCCAAACAGCATTAAGGCTCTCGGAAGCCGAATGCAGGGCGCCGGTCCCGCAGTAGGCGCGGTGGCGGCGAGCTCACTCCCCATCCCTCCTCGAAGGCGCGGCCGGTACGTTCAGCCCTGGAGGTCTTTTCCGGACGCGTGAGCATCGGCTCCCAACGGGGCCCCCAGCAGGACCTTGTCAACGGGGGCTACCCGAGGGACGACAGACGTCGCAGGGAAGCCAGCGGCGCCCCTCAAGGAGCCACAAGCGCGGCCAGGTAGGATCTTCGGCGCTTAAGCCGGGACCTGAGCGCAGCAAACGAGCGCAGAACCCGAACGCCTGGCGCACCGCCGAAGAGCCCAGGGCCGCCCCCGCGGTGCCGCCTGCCCCGCCAGCTGTGTCTTCCCATCCCTGAGGCCGTGAAGGCTCCCGGCACCTCCACCCAGATCCCACCCGTGTGGGCTCCGGCGCCCGCGGTCGCCGACAGCTGCTGCTCCCGCCTCCCGGTTCCCCGGGGCTCGTCGCCCCGCGGGACAGCAGGGGACGTGCGGGGCACATCGGGGGTCCGGCCGCCGCGCCCCTCCTCACCTGGCGCTCGCTGGGCCCCGGCTGGGGCATCCGTCGGGTGCGCGCCTCCCCGCGCGCTCGCTGCGCACCTGCCCGCCGCCGCCCGCCGGCCCCAGCGCTGGCCGCCGCGCTAGCGCTTCATGGCGCACGGGGCTGGCCGGGGCCCCGGGAAGCGTGTCCAGTTGGCGGCGGCTCCTCGGGCCCTCGCAGCTCTCCAATGGCTCCCCGCCTTCCCCCGCCCCGAGTCCGCGTCCCTTTCCTCTGCGGCCGCCCTTTTCCCTCCGCTCAGCCGGACCGGCCAAACTGGTTTCTCCGCACCGGGGTGGTGCCTTCGGTCTCCTTTTAGCAGCCTCAGCTGGGTCGGGGGCGGGCCCCGCCGTCGGCCCTCCCTCGACCCTCCCGGGGGCGGAGAGGAGCCGGACGCCGAGCCCCGAGTCGGGCCGTCGCGGCCCGGGTCCAGTCCCCCGCCCTGTGCGCTCCGGCGGCAGGTGGGCACCCTGGCCGCGGTCCGAGCGCGTACCCCGCCTCGCCCGGGCCGCTCTCGCCTCCCAGGACGCCCCCGCCTCCCTGGGGACGCGCTTGCCACCCCGCCCCGTCCGCCCCGCGTCACTTTCCCGCTGCCCTTGGCTAGCCCGGCCGCCGCCTGGGGTCGGTGACCGAGCCAGCCCGGAAAGCTGGCGAAGCCGCAGCTCGACCCGGACCTGAGCTCCCTCGGTAAGGGGAGCTGTACCCTCTCGATGCCAAGTCACGTTCCAGGACTGGTGACCGAATGCGCGTCGCGGCTCGCCGCGCGGAGGGTGGGGGAAGAGACGGCGCCAAAAGGCTTGACTGGTTTGGAGTCAAAACGACCGGAGTGCAGCGTGCAAATGGTTTGGTGTCAACTGGAACTTTTGAACTCACGTGCATGATTGCTGGCTGGTGTCTGGGCGCTTGAATCACTCCTCCCTTACATCAGAAACTCGGTTCTGCAGGATGTTACCGCTCACCTGCCTCTGGGATAAGCAGGGAGGAAATCCAGAGCTGAATCAGAGAGTCTGCTGAAAGTATAGTAAAGGAGATAGGACTTAGACACCAGTAACTAGCTATCTGCAGATCAGAAAGGCCAAGAGTTCAGACTCCCAACCAGGAGCTTAAGGACGATGTCATTGAAGTGGCAGGCTTGAGTGGGGACTCAAAGATCCACACATTCAGGAATCAGGGCTGCATGGGGAGGGTGTTCCAAAAGTGGGCCCCCAACTTGATCTTCAGCAGATGAAAGCCTCTCCTGACCTTGTTAAACACTAGCCTGCCCTTTGCTTCTTTTTCATTAACTACACTTGATCTTTGACTCAGTGGTGCTGGTGGTCAGCCATCTAATCTCTCATCCCTAGAATGAGTCTGCAACAGATGATCTCAAGTGATCTCTCTTCAGTGCTGTTTTCTGACCCCAACAATGGAGCAATGGTCCACAAGCCAGAAAACACAGTGACTGTTAGTGCCGATGGGGTAGACCAGATGGCAGCGCAGTGGTAAGGCAACACTAGGGAGGGAGTTGGAGCCTGGATGCAGGCCACGATTGAATGCAGGCTAAAGGATTGGGTACATCATACAAAATATTGGGCTGGATGAATCGCAAGCTGGACTCAAGATTGCCAGGAAAAATATCCGAAACCTCAGTTATGCAGATAATACCACTCTAACGGCAGAAAGCAAAGAGGAACTAAAGAGCTTCTTGATGAAGGTAAAAAAGGACAATGGGAAAAAAAAAAGCTGGCTTAAAATTCAACATTCAAAAAACTAAGATCATGGCATCCAGTCCCATCACTTCATGGCAATTAGATGGGGAAACAATGGAAACAGTGACAAACTTTATTTTCTTGGGCTCCAAAATCACTGCGGATGGTGACTGCAGCCATGAAATTAAGACGCCTGCTCCTTGGAAGAGAAGCTGTGACAATCCTAGACAGCATATTAAAAAGCAGAGACATCACTTTCTGACAAATGTCCATACAGTCAGAGCTATGATTTTTTCAGTAGTCATGTGCAGATGTGAGAGTTGAGCTGTAAAAAAAGGCTGAACACTGAAGAATTGATGCCTTTGAACTATGGGTGTTAGACAAGACTCTTGAGAGTTCCTTGGAAACAGCAAGGAGATCAAACCAGTCAAACCTAAAGGAAATCAACCCTGAATATTCATTGGAAGGACTAATGCTGAAGCTGAAGGCTCCAATACTTTGGCCACCTAATGTGAAGAACTGACTGATGGGAAAAGACCCTGATGCTGGGAAAGATTGAAGGCAGGAGGAGAAGGGGACTGCAGAGGATGGAATGGTTGGCTGGCCTCAATGACTCAATGAACATGAGTTTGAGCAAACTCCAGGAGATGGTGAAGGACAGGGAAGCCTAGTTCGTGGGGTCGAAAAGAGTTGGACACAACTTAGGGGCTGAACAGCAACAAAGAGTTGGGGGCTTGCTTCTGGCAGCACCTGCAAGGGATTGGAAGTTTATGGTCACCGCAGTGACACGATCAGGGTGTGTTTTATGGAAAGTAACGGGGATAGTTTGGAAAAATAAGACTGAGGATTAGGGTGCGACTTGGTACCTCGTACCATAAAGCGGGCCTGAGGGAGCTGCCAGTGGGAGTGAAAAGGAGGAGGAGCCTCCCAGGACAAGAGGGAGGAGAAACAGCCAGAGTCCAGAGGGGCCAGAACCTGCAGCACGGAAGATGAGCCAGGTTCTCCAGACCGCGTGATGGTATTAGTAAGAACAAGAGAGTTGGAGGAGAGAGAGGCTGCTGAGAAAGGCAAACGCCAGTGAACCCAGGAATCAAGAGATGACTCCAGACTGACAGAGGGATCCCTTCCTCCTTGCACACATCCCAGCAAGAGCTCAATCTGTCCAGGAAAACATTGCGTAAGAGAGGAACTATAAAGACACATCGCTCCAGTCCCACACCCGGATCTGATAAACACCATTCCCATATCTGCATTTAACTTCCTTGTGTCGGGGCTTCCCAGGTGGCTCAGCAGTAAAGAATCCACCTGCAGCGCAGATGATGCCTGGGTCAGAAAGATCCCCTGGAGAAGGAAATGGCAACCCACACCAGTATTCTTGCCTGGAGAATCCCATGGACAGAGGAGCCTGGTGGGCTCCACTCCCTTGGGTCACAAAGAGTCGGACACGACTGAACACAGGTGCACGCACACAGGCAGGTGACCTATGGACGGCAAGTGTCCTCACAGCATCTCTGCCCGGTTCCCTGAGGGGTCCACCGGGTCGCAAAAAGAGTTGAACGCTGCTGCTGTTGCTGCTGCTAAGTCACTCTGTGCGACCCCATAGACGGCAGCCCACCAGGCTCCACCGTCCCTGGGATTTCCCAGGCAAGAACACTGGAGTGGGTTGCCATTTCCTTATCCAATGCACGAAAGTGGAAAGTGAAAGTGAAGTCGTGTCCAACTCCTAGCGATCCCATGGACTGCAGCCTACCAGGCTCCTCAATCCATGGGATTTTCCAGGCAAGAATACTGGAGTGGGGTGCCATTGCCTTCTCTGAGAGTTGAACACAACAGCGTCTAAACGACAAGTAGACCCTGAAGATTTCAAGCTAGGTTGCTTCTCTTATAGGCCTCAAGGAAGGGGTAGGAGGTGGGGATGGGAAAATGTGGACAATGCAACATGATGGGTGTTGTTTCAAAGATTTATTCACTTAACAAATGTTTACTGAGTGCCTACTATGTGCTAGGCATGGTTCTAGTGGCTTGGGCACATCAACGAACCAATCAGGCAAATTGTACCATAAAAGGTGACAAATGCTTTGAAAAAATAGAGCAGGAGTGGCTGGGAGGGGGGCCACTGAGGACGCCTTCTAAGGTGCTGTGAAAGTTCTATATCTTGATCAGGTGGTAGTTTTACTATTAACGATGTGTGTGTATGTGTGTATACATATATATATAGAGAGAGAGAGAGAGAGAGAGAAGTTTATTGACCTGTGCACTTAAGATTTGTATACTAAAAAATTAAATAATTAAAAAAACAAAAATCAGACACTTAAAACTCCTTGGGAAAAACATTAACAGAACACTCCTTGACATAAATTGTGGCAACATATTATTTGGTCTAAGTGAGTGAAGTCACTCAGTCATGTCAGACTCTTTGAGACCCCATGGACTAGAGCCTACCAGGCTTCTCCCTCCATGGGATTCTCCAGGCAGGAGTACTGGAGTGGGTTGCCATTTCCTTCTCCAGGGGATCTTCCCAACCCAGGGATCGAACCCGGTCTCCCGCATTCCAGGCAGATACTTTAGCCTCTGAGCCACCAGGGAATGGTAAGTCTTCCTTGTGGCTCAGCTGGTAAAGAATCTGCCTGCAATGAGGGAGACCTGGGTTTGATCCCTGGGTTGGGAAGATTCCCCTGGAGAAGGGAAGGGTAACCCACTTCAATATATTTATGAGGATCTTGATTTGGTCTAAGGCAGGAAACAAAAGCAAAAAAAAAAACAAAAGCAGGTAGAGAGTCCTTATCATCTGAGTCACCATATGATCTAGCAATTACAGTCTTGAGTTTTTATCTGAAAAACAACACTAATTTTAAAAAAATACATGCACCCCAATGTTCAAAGCAGCGTTATTTATAATAGCCAAGACATGGAAGCACCCTAGTGTCCATCAACAGATTACTAGATAAAGGAAAAGCGATACACACACACACACACACACACACACACAATGGGATACAACTCAGCAATTGAAAAAGCATGAAATCCTACTATTTGCAACAACATGGATAGACCTAGAGGGTCTTATGCTAAAATGAAATGTCAGAGAAAGACAAGTTAACATACATTATCACTTACATGTAGAATCTCCCCCCAAAAAACCAAAAAACCAAAGGGATGAATACAGCAGAACAGAAGCAGATTGACTCCAATCACCTTCTCTTAGCTTGCCCGTCCCTCTTCCTTCTCCACCAGTTTGGTTTTTATATCTGTGAATCTCTTTCTGTTTTGTTGTATTCATTCCTTTGGTTTATTCCGTATAAAATAAACTACAAGGATATATTGCACAGCACAAGGGATGTAGTCAAACATTTTGTAATAACTTTAAGTGAAGTTTAATCTATAAGAATTTTGAATCACTGTGTTGTACACCTGAAACTAATATAGTACTGTAGATCACCTATACTTCAATTAAAAAGAAAAAAGCATCACCTAAGGGAAAAAAGAACAGGGTTAAGAATTAGAAGTAGGAGAATGAGATGCAGTTTTAAATAATGTGGTCGGGGTAGACTTCTTCAAAAACCTACATTTGGCTTGCTGGGAGGTAAAGGAGTTTCAACCTAATTGAGAGAAACTCTTGGGAAACTCTCATCTCGCCTGGAACCACCAGCAGGGACACTGTCAAGCCTTGCCCTGTGGCAATCCCCCATATAAGTCGTCTGCGTCTTCCTGGTTGCGAGGAATGAGACTCAGCGCGTGTCTGTTGATGTTCCTGATAAAGGCGGTCATTCACCTGTAAGCTCCTTCTCTTGACCTCTCTGAAAGAACTGTGCAGATTTCAGGGTGCCTTGTCAGGGCAATGCTCAAAGCTGTCATGGGTGCAGCAGAAGGTGAAATGTGCCTTCCATGAGTCCTTTGAGTGATGGCATCCTTGTCCAGGATGGGGCCCCTGATCCCTCCGGCTTCAGCCCACACTTGCTCGGCATCCCAAGATGGAACTGAATAGGTCTTCCAGTTTTGTTTAGAAGCAGCTCCCAATCAGCAACCAGCACCTTTACCTGTGAGCTGCTGGGGGAAGCTATTAAACAATCATTCCTAAAAGAGGATGACAATTCTCTCCATCTTTTGAGTTCACAGCTCCCTCTTGTTTCTTGCACTCTCTCTCTTTTTTCCTTTTCTTGGCAACATTCCTGTGCATTTCCACGATGTAGGTAGGAAGGCTGGGGAGGCTGCCAAAAGAACATACTCAATTTTACTAAAAGTTCATTTCCTAGAATTTTTTTCTGTAAGAGCTAAAGGATAAAAGATATGCTTAAAGAGAAGTGATACTGCCTGTATTCAGTTCTTTGCTAAGCTCTGCGGTCATTTAAGCTAAAGCATTTAATGCCAGTGGAAAGGTGGCATTTCAGGCCACACTAGGTGCTATTGTAACCCATGCTTGGCAGTAAAGATGAATTTCTTGGAAGGAGAATTGTTCACAGTCAGTCCAGACTGGCTCCAGGATTTTAAACATGAAAAGAAGGTACCTTTTATGGGGAGCCTGTCTTTGCAATAAGTGAAATTAGAAGCTTCAAATAGTCTGCTTTAAACAACAGCTACAGATGATATATTCTGCTGTTCCTGCACGACTGATTTTCTAGATGCCTTGGGACTTGTACGTGTTCCACTTCTTTTACTACTAAGTGACTTTTTTTTTCTGACCAACAGTTTTCATTGGGTTTGCAAGAGCAAAGTTAAGCGTCAGTTAACAATATATCTCAGTTAATTTGTTACTACTCGTGCTTAACATGCAGGAGATTGTAGGGCAGGTATTGTTCCTGGGTCTATTATAAAAATTCACTGGTCTTTTTTTTTCATATTCATGAGTTCGTAAATGCATGGGACTAGGCTACATGCTTTCTTCAGGGAGGAGATTTTAGTAATCTCTTATTGCTCTGGTTTAGTATCAGACTTTGTAACCACAGGGATTGTAGCCCACCAGGCTCCTCTGTCTATGAGATTTTTCTCAGCAAGAATAATGGAGTGGGTTGCCTTCTCCCAGGGATCTTTCCAACCCAGGGACTGAACCTGCGTCTCCTGCACTGGCAGACAGGTTCTTTCCACTGAGCCTCCACGGGAAAAATGGAAACACGTTAGCTGTTCCCTCTGACAGATTATTTTGTGATGTTATCAGGTCGCAAATGTTGAAGTTAAAGTTCAGAAATAGGGATGTCAGGGAAAAATTAAGGGTACAGTATTAACAGATTAAAAAATACTATATGTAAAATAGATAAGCAACAAGGATTTACTGTATAGCACAAGGAATTGTACCCATTATTGTATAATAGCTTATAATGGAATATAATCTGCAAAAATACTGAATCTCTGTGCTGCACACCTAAAACTAATAGTATATTGTCAATCAACTGTGTGTCAAGTAATAAAATAAATAAATGACTTTTTACCTTAAAGAACAAAAAAAAAAGAGTAGAGATCAGTGGCCAGCCAGCAGCCCTGGGGAGACCTCATAGGGTCAAGGACCTTTGAAGAGCTTTCTCAGCTCAGTATCAGGTCCTGAGTGCTGTGGGGCCAGAAACTTGATTTGGTCAATGTACCCAAACAGCAATCCACGTTTAATACATTCTCAAGAGACTGACCTATAAACCCAGATGCAGTTCCCTGGTGGCTCCGACGGTAAAGCGTCTGCCTGCAATGTGGGAGACCTGGGTTCCATCCCTGGGTCGGGAGGATCCTCTGGAGAAGGGAATGGCAACCCACTCCAGTACTCTTGTCTGGAAAATACCATGGATGGAAGAGCCTGGTAGGCTACAGTCCATGGGGTCGCAAAGAGTCGGACACGACTGAGCGACTTCACCTCACCTCAATGGTCAGAAAAGCTTGGGCTATGAAGTCAGCAGAACTGGGTTCTGATCCAGGCTCACCACTAACCTATTATCTCTGTGGAAATATAGTCATTATTTGATATATCCATATTTAATATGGTATATTAATGATAGAACACTAATTAAACTTAATATAGTTAATGTAGACATTTAATTGATAATTTTTGAAATTACCTTAGCGTCATTGTTAGTATACATAGCCATGTTTTTATGTAATTGTAAGAAGTTTGTATTTTTTATCATTGACCACTGTGACATGAAAACACAGTTCCCTTTCCACCTTCGTGCCCCATCCTCGGAGACCTAAGCGCCACCCGTTGCAAGCTGCTTCTGATTCACTGAATTCTGAATAGCACATGTTTCCTCTGCTTGAGATGCCCTCATCTGCTGGGTCTCCAATTCCAAAGCGACTTCCTCTGGGAAGGCCATGCCCTAGTCTCCCCCAGAGTAGCCAAAGCACTTTACACCTACAGTCTGGAGAAACCTCTACCCATTATATTTTATTTGGTCGTCTTCCTCATCCCCTGTTGCACTGGGAGCCCATCACAACCCCCATACTGGATCTTATTCGTTTGGTGTCTCTTGATCCAGAATATTCCACTGGTATCCCAAGTGTCTATTCCTTCTTGTAGAATGAATGAATGGGCTGCAGAGTTCTATTCTCAAATAGTTGATCGTATTTTCTTCTGTGGCTTCTCGTCTAAGCATTTGCTATCTTCGAATATTTATGCATTTATCAGATCAACTTCCAGAAGTATCTGATCAGTCACAACCCATCAACTATTTTAAGGACTTCTAAACATCTTATGTTTCTCTGGCTCCTATTATTCAGTGGGTTGTGATTTGTCCTTTACTTCATTCTAGAAACAGTGTGCCTCCTGTACAAGAGAAGATTTGTTCTGTTAGTAATAGAACATGAGTAGGTCTTTGATGCTGTTATTGGAACAATAAGAAGAATGGTATTCAGGTTTTCCATTAAGTCATAGCAGCCCTGCTTTGTATGAGTAGTGCCTTTTTATTTTCCTAAACTGGCAGCCAACAGGAGTGATTATTATTCCTCCAAATTAAAGAAAAGCAGATTAAATGCAAAAAAAACCTCAAATAGTGAGAAAAAAATTTCACTTATCCCACTGGCAAAGATAAAAAATAGTCTGGCATCGCACTGCACGGGCAGTTTGATAAGGACATGGGCTTTCATGCACAAGTGTGGGGTGCACATTATACAGCTTCTTTGGAAGGGACTTCAGAAACACATCTCAACATTTTAAACATACCTTGTACCATAAGAACTCATATCTGGGAATCTATCTTAGAGTTTTATTTGAGCATTTACACAAAGGTAAATATGCACAGATATTCACTGCAGCAGGCTTTTCACTGGGAAAGACAGGAGGTGACCTCAGTCTCCATTAACAGAGGTTACATCCATACACTGTATAATAATCAAGGCGACCTTGCTGGGCTGTTAGGAACATCTCCAAGGTGTAGTTACATGAAAAGGCAAAGTAAGAAAGGGGGGGTCCCTACAAACAACATCTATGTGTGCTCCTTGATTTCAAACTGTATTACCAAAGCTATAGTAATTAAAACAATGTAATATTGGCATAAAAACAGACACATGGACCAACAAAACAGACTAGAGAGCCCAGAAATAAACCCACGCACATTTGGTCAATTAACTTACCACAAAGGAGCAAGAGTATACAATGAGAGAAAGGACAGTCTCTTCCGTGAATGGTACTGGAAAAATTGGACAGCCACATGCAAGAGAATGAAACTGGAACACTATCTTACACCGAACACAAAAGTTAACTCAAAATAGATTAAAGACTCGAGTGTAAGACCTGAAACCATAAAACTTCTAGACAAAAACATAGGCAGTAAACTGCTTGACATGGGCCGTGGTGATGACTTTTTAAATCTGACAACAAAAACCAAAGAAACAAAAGCAAAAATAAGTAGGTGGGACAACGTCAAACTAAAAAGAATCTTCACAGCAAAGGAAAACATCAACAAACTGAAAAGCTAACCTCCTGGATAGAAGATAATTGCAAATCATACATCTGATAAGGGACCAATATCCAAAATACATAAAGAACTTACACAATTCAGCAGCAAAACTATCTGATTTTTTTAAATTGGCAGAAGATCTGAATAGACATTTTTCTAAAGACATACAGGTGGTCAACAGGTATAGAAAAAGATGTTCAATATTATTAATCATCAGGAAAATTCCAGTCAAAACCACAATGAAATATCACTTCACATCCGTCAGAATGACTGTGATCAAAAAGACAAGAAATAACAAATTCTGGGTAGAATGCGGAGAACTGGGAAAACTTGCACATTTTTGGTGGGAACGTATATTGGTGCAACCACTATGGAAAACACTATGGAGGTTCCTCAAAAATCGAAAGTAGAACTGTCCTACGATCCAGCTTCTGAATGTTTATCCAAAGAAAGCAGAAACACTAATTTGAAAGGATATGTGAACCTCCGCATTCATTGCAGCATTATTTACAATAGCTGAGACGTGGAAACAATCTGGACCCATTGATGGATGAGTGGATAAAGAAATTCTGAGATATATGTTTATATACATAGCAACGTATATTTCCACCATAAAAAACGAAATCTTGCTATTTGCAAGACTACATGGATGGACCATTGTGCTACGTGAAATAAACTAGACAGAAAAAGGCAAATACAAAATTGCTTCTCCCTCTCTCTTTTTTTTTGGCCATGCCACACAGCTTGCATAGTCTCTGCCCAGGGATCAAACCCAGGCTTCAGCAGTGAGTGTGCCCAGTCCCAGCTCCTGGACCACCAGGGAATTCCCCAAGTGATTTCTCTTATATGTGGAAACAGAAACAAAAAAATAAGCTCATTACACACGTAATGTTGTGTAAGCTTTGAGTGTACAATTTTATGATTTGATGCACGTATATATTGTGAACTGCTTACCACAATAAAGTTAGTTAATCCATCCTTCCCCTCTTCTTCTTAAAAGGTAGCTATACAAAGCATTGAAACATATTACATACCTTTATTCAAAGACACCACAAATGGGAGTAATACAAGACACATCTTCTTTTTCCTACTGTACAGAGAGTTGGCAGGGTGTCTTTGCTGTACGTTCAACATGTGTTTGTTCCATGATACCTCCAGTTCATCCTGTAAGCAAGTAGGACCCTATGGGTCCTTGCCAGGGCAGAGTCCTCCCCCACACTCTCTGTTTTAGCATCTCCCTGAAGCATCTAGATAACACTACTGGATGTACATCTCCTGAGATGTTATATAGAGGCTAAAACCACCACCAGATAGAAGGCTGTCAACTGCTTAATGACCCTGAACTGGTAGCCCCCAGGCCTACCGCCGCCTCAGGACTGAGGATGCTAAACCCTGTGACTCCACCCTGTTCCCCCACCATCAGCCAATCAGAGAACTGTGCATGAGCTGGTCACACATGCTGCAACCCTTTTCACCGGGCCTGAAATTCTTCATGCAGTTGAGGTGGCCCTGGACTGCTTGCTTGGAGCCCTGCGGTAAATGCCGCACTTACCTTCACCGTAATCAGGTGTCAGTAGACGGGCTTTACTGCACCCAGGAAGGTGGACTTGTCTTGTTTTTCAGTCACTAAGTCGTGTCCGACTCTTTTGCAACTTCATGGATTATAGTCAACCAGGCTCCTCTGTCCATGGGATTTTCCAGGCAAGAATTCTGGAGTGGGTTGCCATTTCTTCCTCCAGGGGATCTTCCTGAGCCAGGGATCTAACCTGCATCTCCTACACTTCAGGCAGATTCTTTACACCTGAACCACCCAGGAAGTGCAATTAGAACAAGACAAACGTTGGTGGAGAGTGTGTTTTGGTTTTGTCTCTCTGTTTTCTTGGTTTTATGTGTTTGTTTTCCTATGTTACATATTTCCCTTTGGAACAAAATTTGACCAGGACTGTAGAATTTGAATCTGAGATGACAGAAAAATCCCCTCTCCTATGTTTCCAGGGCCGACCTTCACCTGCCAGTACAGAGTTCCATACATTCCTCAAATGAGTTATGCAGTCCCTGGAGAGCAGCCTGTTAGAACACACTGACACAGCTGGTTATGCCCTGGGAACAAGTCCCTCTTCCTGTGGCTCCTGCCTCTATAAAGGCTTCCCTGGTGGCTCAGACAGTAAAGAATCTGCCTGCATTGCAGGAGACCTGGGTTTCATCCCTGGGTTGGGAAGATCCCCTGGAGAAGGGAATGGCAACCCACTGCCATATTCTTCCCTGGAGAAACCCATGGACAGAGGAGCCTGGCGGGCTACAGTCCATGGGGTCGCAGAATCGGGCATGACTGAGCCGCTAACATTTTCTCTTCTCTTTCACGTTCACTGAGACCCAGCATCTTCCAACAGCCACTGCTGTCTGCAGTCCCCGGGAGCTTCCAAGCAAAGAAGACCTGTCCCTGGGTCTGCGGGAGAGAGGGGAGAACCTTCATCACAGAGGTAATGCCTTTTCCACCTTTTACTTGTCCCCCTCTCAGCAGGGTCCAGTAAGCTCTCAGTAAGGTCCAGGGTGGACCCTGATATCTTACAGCACTTTTAGAATCCAAGAGCATGCCGCAGACTAGGGACAGAACCAAGCCAGAAGATCCACACTGTTCTTGGGACAGCTCTTTCCTCTAGATTATCAAGGACGTGAAGGTGCATAAAGCTCGTTGCTCTAATCTCCCTCTTTTTTGTTAGGATGAGGACAGTCCCAAGATGCTCCTCACCTTGGTGGAGAATGCACTGAGAATTCTAGCTGACACATCTTCACTCCCCCACTAGTGAAAACAAATGCCGGCATTTGAAACACCGACCATGGGGCGTCCCTGGTGGTCCAGTGGTTAGGAATCCACCTTGCAATTCAGGGGACGTGGGTTCAGTCCCTGGTCAGGGAACCAAGATCCCACATGCCGCTGAGCAACTCAGCCTGAGTGCCACGACTGCCCGTGTACTCCGGAGCCCGCGTGCCACACCTCGAG
Organism: Madoqua kirkii; assembly: GCA_006408675.1. Classification (NCBI taxonomy): domain Eukaryota; kingdom Metazoa; phylum Chordata; class Mammalia; order Artiodactyla; family Bovidae; genus Madoqua; species Madoqua kirkii. Next base: position 111,806 of record SJYC01126501.1, read on the forward strand.
AGTCTGTGTGCCGTAACGAAAGATCTCACACAGCACGACGAAGATCATGCTTCCTGCAGCTATGACCCAATGCAGCCAAATAATACATAAAACACAGCAAAAAAAAACAAACAAACAGTGGTTTTTGAAGGTACAATTCATTTGAAAGTAATTTTTAAATCCACAAGTTTTAAAATCTAAACAAGCAAGACCTCTGATTATGGGGCCCCTGATCAAGAGTTACTCAAACTCCATCTTGTGAGTCAAAGGTCGCTGTGCTTCCCTGAGTCCCAGCTGCTGCTGCTGCTGCTAAGCTGCTTCAGTCGTGTCCGACTCTGTATGACCCCATAGACAGCAGCCCACCAGGCTCCCCAGTCCCTGGGATTCTCCAGGCAAGAACACTGGAGCGGGTTGCCCAGTACACATGTCCAATACAAACATATGCCCACGACTCACTCAATTTAATTTCTCAAAAATGGTGGCAGTGAGATGCTGGCGGGTGGCTGTCCTGCCACCGTGGCTCATCCTGAGCGGCGCTGAGAGACGGCACGGTGACGGTCACACTTTCTCACGCGGGTGTTTTGTTGCTGCTGTTAACTGTCACACCGTAAAGCAGGAGTGTCTTGTGAAACAGAGGTGGGAGGAACTGAGCCGTTTGAATCCATGGTGGGACCCCCAGTGGCAGGTTCACCAAGAAGCTAATGGTCGTGGAACTTCAGGGTCCTTCCAAGGCCTTCTGCCTAATTTTGTATTTTTTTTTTTAGAAGATCCCCTGGAGAAGGGAATGGCAACCCACTGCCATATTCTTCCCTGGAGAAACCCATGGACAGAGGAGCCTGGCGGGCTACAGTCCATGGGGTCGCAGAATCGGGCATGACTGAGCCGCTAACATTTTCTCTTCTCTTTCACGTTCACTGAGACCCAGCATCTTCCAACAGCCACTGCTGTCTGCAGTCCCCGGGAGCTTCCAAGCAAAGAAGACCTGTCCCTGGGTCTGCGGGAGAGAGGGGAGAACCTTCATCACAGAGGTAATGCCTTTTCCACCTTTTACTTGTCCCCCTCTCAGCAGGGTCCAGTAAGCTCTCAGTAAGGTCCAGGGTGGACCCTGATATCTTACAGCACTTTTAGAATCCAAGAGCATGCCGCAGACTAGGGACAGAACCAAGCCAGAAGATCCACACTGTTCTTGGGACAGCTCTTTCCTCTAGATTATCAAGGACGTGAAGGTGCATAAAGCTCGTTGCTCTAATCTCCCTCTTTTTTGTTAGGATGAGGACAGTCCCAAGATGCTCCTCACCTTGGTGGAGAATGCACTGAGAATTCTAGCTGACACATCTTCACTCCCCCACTAGTGAAAACAAATGCCGGCATTTGAAACACCGACCATGGGGCGTCCCTGGTGGTCCAGTGGTTAGGAATCCACCTTGCAATTCAGGGGACGTGGGTTCAGTCCCTGGTCAGGGAACCAAGATCCCACATGCCGCTGAGCAACTCAGCCTGAGTGCCACGACTGCCCGTGTACTCCGGAGCCCGCGTGCCACACCTCGAGAGTCTGTGTGCCGTAACGAAAGATCTCACACAGCACGACGAAGATCATGCTTCCTGCAGCTATGACCCAATGCAGCCAAATAATACATAAAACACAGCAAAAAAAAACAAACAAACAGTGGTTTTTGAAGGTACAATTCATTTGAAAGTAATTTTTAAATCCACAAGTTTTAAAATCTAAACAAGCAAGACCTCTGATTATGGGGCCCCTGATCAAGAGTTACTCAAACTCCATCTTGTGAGTCAAAGGTCGCTGTGCTTCCCTGAGTCCCAGCTGCTGCTGCTGCTGCTAAGCTGCTTCAGTCGTGTCCGACTCTGTATGACCCCATAGACAGCAGCCCACCAGGCTCCCCAGTCCCTGGGATTCTCCAGGCAAGAACACTGGAGCGGGTTGCCCAGCACACATGTCCAATACAAACATATGCCCACGACTCACTCAATTTAATTTCTCAAAAATGGTGGCAGTGAGATGCTGGCGGGTGGCTGTCCTGCCACCGTGGCTCATCCTGAGCGGCGCTGAGAGACGGCACGGTGACGGTCACACTTTCTCACGCGGGTGTTTTGTTGCTGCTGTTAACTGTCACACCGTAAAGCAGGAGTGTCTTGTGAAACAGAGGTGGGAGGAACTGAGCCGTTTGAATCCATGGTGGGACCCCCAGTGGCAGGTTCACCAAGAAGCTAATGGTCGTGGAACTTCAGGGTCCTTCCAAGGCCTTCTGCCTAATTTTGTATTTTTTTTTTTTAAGGAGCTCACCCTTCCACCAGTTGTATAAACTTGAGGCTCCATAAAACATGGTTCTACCCCTGGTAGAGACCCTCAGAGCCTCACCCCTTCCCCCCTCCCTTCAGTCCTTCTCCAGCAAATCCTAATCCACCGTGGAACAAGGGGAATGGCATGTAAGGTGAACCATCCTCAGACTAGGAATCCGGAGACGGGGCTGAGGAGGCCTGTGCCTGCCGCGAGCCTCCATCAGGTCACGGGCCCTCTTGTGGACCTGGTTTCTGTTGAGTTCTGCCCCCAAGGCCACGGATGTGAGCTCTTGCCCTGAGACCACATAAGCGGAGCCCAGAACCAAGGTCACCCCCAGAGTCGACTGAGCCCCTTTGTAACCATTGCCAAAAGCCGCTCTGATCATGGCCAGCAGGCTTCCTGACCCAAATTAGGCAAAAATCTCCACCCCAGGAGTCACCCTATAGCGCCCTAACCAGTCACCTAATGCCAGCCTTCCAGAAGGAGTTTTGTCTTGAGGCTATAAAAATTGGCTGCTGCTGCTGCTAAGTCGCTTCATCCGTGTGTGACCCCATAGATGGCAGCCCACCAGGCTCCTCTGTCCACGGAATTCTCCAGACAAGAATACTGGAGTGGGTTGCCATTTCCTTCTCCCCAAAACTGGCTACTAACTCACAAAAAGCATCAGCTCGCCCTGGCCTGTAAGGAGGCCAGCCCGCCGCGCTTGCAGGGCCCACGTTATCTCTGCTCTTTGCTCTTAACAAACTCACTCCCTTCTGAAAGGCTGTGTCTGGAAATTCTCTTCCAACCCGCGCTCAGACTGCCTCAACGGTTTCCTCATCTGTCAACCGGGTATGTGTGACAAGATGGTCCCCTTGGTCCCTTTCAAAACTCAGAGTCTTGGGACTTCCCTGGCGCTCCAGTGGTTTGGACTCCACGTCTCCACTGCAGGGGCCGTGGGCTCAAACCCTGGTCAGGGAACTAAGATCCTACAGGTCACACATTGTAGCCAAAAAAAGCAAACAATAACAACAACAAAAAGCAAAAGCAACTAAAAAAACAAAGGCCTCAAAATCTTTGATCCAAAATCCACGGGTCTACTTTACTCCCTCCCAGCAAGTCGCACCCCAGGCTTGTTCCTCCTCCCTAAGGTGCGGGGAAACCTCAGGCCCTGTTCTGGCCACCTGCTGGCTTTAAAAAGGACCTCGGTGACGGTGACGAGATAGGTCCCTCTGCCCCACGATTCACTGCACGCTCTCCCCCTAGATGTCGGCGGGGGGAGAGAAATGACCGCTGTAGTCCCATGTGGTAGCCCTTTCAGTGGCACCTTCATTCTGAAAAGAAGTCAGTGTTTTGTCTCAATGGAATGGGAATTTTGGGAGCAGCCACAGTCAAGCCTAGGAGAACTTCTAGGAACAAGCAGTCCTCAGAGGCCCTCATGTCACCTGGTCCCACTGCCCTTTGTTCCAGAAGCGAGAGACCAGCCTGGACTGAAGGGCTTGTTAACCTGGGCACAAGAGGAGCTTTATCTCACCTGGAAAGCCACTCACACTAACAGCTGTTTGGGTTAAACACTAGGGTGGTGGACACTTCAGGTACAATTCCGTTCTCTTGCTGGAAAGGGAGACTAAATGGTACAACTAAGATTTTCACCTTTTTAAGAAAGGAGTCAACAAGCAAAAATAGAACGCAGCCTTGGAGAAACAGAAGCCACCTAAAACACTGAAACAACAGCCCCCAGCTGTACACAGAGGAAAAGAGCGCCCCAGGCAGGGTGTAACAGCCGCGCCAGACAGCCGGACAGCCGCTTCAGAAGCCCCGTGCAGTCCCTTTGCCCTTGTAAGAGGAGGTGAGTAAAACGTGCTTCAATTACATGCAAATGCATTTTTAGCTATGAATAATGCCAAATGATGACATCAATTATGCTTCAATTAAAATAAAATGTGTTCTTGTAAGCAGGGAAAAAACACAACAAAAATAATGTCAAATGACACTGTGTTGCAGATGGTGGGAGCCTGGAACTCTTGCAGCTTTAAAGAAACCAAAATAGGTTCGGATGTGTTCATTTTCCTAGGTAAGGTTTTATGGGGACCCACTCAAGAAGACAGCTCCCCTGGTGGCTCATGGGTAAAGAATCTGACTGCAATGCAGGTGATATGTGTTCAATCCCTGGGTCAGGAAGCTCCCCTGGAGAAGGAAATGGCAACCCACTCCAGTATTCTTGCCAGGAAAATTTCATAGACAGAGGAGCCTGGCGGGCTACAGTCCATGGGATTGCCAAGAGTCAGACACATCTGAGCCAGTGAGTGCACATACACTCTCTCTCTCTCCCTCTCTCTCCCTCTCTCTCTCTCTCTCTCACTCGAGTGCACGCACACACACACACACACACACACACACACACACACACACACACGAGGAGACATTCATTTAAACCCAAAGTCCCAGAAATCCAGAGGTATAGGGTAGGAAAAGCAGGAAAGAAAAAAAAAAGGGAACCAGCTTGGTATCAGCACTGGTGGATTATTGCTTCTCCCCCACAGGGAGGAGCTAGGTCAAGTGTCACGGCTGTTACCACCTGGAGTTGTTTGGGAAGGGAGATTCCCAAAGCATGAGCAATTCAAAAGCGATTGTTGCTTTGGGGAAGCGTGATGTCATCTGCACGTGCTGATTCCTGTTCTCTCTGCTCTGTGAAGGGTCTGGCTCCCCAGCACCTCCCTGAGACCAATCTCTGTTTTGGCCACGGCAGCTGCAAAATCTTTTCTGATCTAAGATTTCATGAGCTGTTTTTGGAAAGGAGAGATTTTGTCTCCCTTGTGAAGAGATCCAGGGCTGCGTTTATTTCCTTCACTCAGTAGAGACTCCTCGTATGCATAAGCCTGCAGAACTGGGGAGTACAGCTAGTGACCCAGCCCCCACACTCGCCCTGAAGGACGTGACGAAGTGGGAACTTAGGTAAGGAAGCAGGCAGCCCTGGCCCAGGAGTGTTAGTGCCTGTAAGAAAAAAAGGCAGGTAGGAAGGCAGGAGGGGCCCTGACTCACACTGAGAAATCACAGAAGGCTTCTTAGAGGAGGTGGCATCTAAATAGGGACCTGGAGGATGAGTGGGAGTTTCTGTCCTCCCTGAGTCACTCGCTGTTCAGTGGCAGCTGATGTCATGTGATGGTTCTTCAGTCCAGATCCACAGAGTGAAATATACAGCAATGACGTAGCTAAAAAAACAAACGCCCTCTCTTCCTTCCCTTGAAGTCTGCAGACAGTACAATCTCATTTGTTCTGAAAGGAGTCAGAAGTCAGAGTCAAGGGTGGGGCCAAAGATGCTGGGTCCAAAAATGCCACTGTGGACACGTGGGCGGTCATGCCCATCGGATTCTTCTGGCTATGGGTGGCTGTGTTTACACTGTGCACTTCTCACCCCTGTAAATATAAAAACGTGTGTGTGTGTGCATGCGCACACATGCACTCAGTCATGTCTGACTGTTGGTGACCCCATGGATTGTAGCCCACCAGTTTCCTCTGTCCATGGGATTTTTCAAGCAAGCATCCTGGAGTGAGTTGCCATTTTCTTCTCCAGAGGATCTTCCCAACCCAGGAATAGAACCTGGGTCTCCTGCATTGCAAGCTGGTTCTTTACCACTGTGTCACCTGGGAAGCCGTAAATATAAAATATATAAACATAAATATAAGTATGTTTGGGGCTTCCCCTGGGGGCTCAGTGGTAAAGAATCCATCTGCCAGTGCAGGAGACGTGGGTTTGATCCCTGATCCGGGAAGATCCCACGTGCCGGGAAGATCCCACGTGCCGCAGGGCAACTAATCCCACAGCTACAGGGCCCGTGCTCTGCAGCCCGGGGGCCACAACTCCTGAGCCCTCACGCTGCATCTGTTGGAGCTGGAGCGCCCTAGGGTCCACGCTTTGCAACCAGAGGAGCCCCGGCAGTGAGAGACCCACCGCACCACAGCTGGAGTAGCCCCACTCGCTGCAGCAGAGAAAAACGGGGGCAGCAGCAAAGACCCAGCACAGCCAAAATACATACATGAATAAAAATTTAAAATACACGTGTATATATACGTATGTTTTCATAACAGATTTATGGAGATATAACTTATTAATCATTGAATGGAATTTTATATAATTCACTCATTTGAAGTGTACAACTTGGGACTCCCCTGGTGCTCCACTGCTTAAGAATCCACCTTGCAATGAGGGAACAAGGGGTTCCAACTCTGGTCAGGAAACTGAGGCCCCCACATGGCATGGCGCTTCTAAGCCCGTGTGCCACCACTACTGAGCCCTCGAGACACAGCTAGAGAGTCCGCGTGCCTCAACAGAGATCCCACATGCCCCAGCTAAGACCCAGCGCAGCCACATAAATGAACAGTAAAACAGTGTGCCGCTTAATGGGTTTAGCGCATTCATAAGCTGTTCAGTCATCTCCACATTCGGTTCTGGAGCATTTTCATCACCTCAAATATAAGCCCCTGGGGCTTCCCCGGCGGCCCAGTGGCTAAGACTTTATGCTCCCAATACAGGTGAAGTGAGTGAAACTCGTTCAGTCCTGTCCGACTCTGTGACCCCACGGACTACACTGTCCATGGAATTCTCCAGGCCAGAACACTGAAGTGGGTAGCCTTTCTCTTCTCCAGGGGATCTTCCCAACCCAGAGATCGAGCCCAGGTCTCCCACACTGCAGGCGGATTCTTTACCAGCTGAGCCACCAGGGAAGCCCCCCGCCCCCGATGCAGGGGCCCCGTCAGTCTCTGGCCGGGGAACTGGATCCCACATGCCGAAACCAGGAGTCCCACGTGCCTGCCGCAGCTAAGACCTGACACAGCCAGCCAGACAAATAACTATTACAAATCAGTGAGCCCCACACCTTTTAGCTGCACCCCCTAATTTTCCCATTTCCTTTAGCCCCTGCAGTCTGTAATTTACTTTGTCCCTATGACTTATTGCCTATTCTTAACGCTTCATGTAAGTGGAATCATACACTACGTGGTCTTTGTGACTGGCCCCTCCACTTAACGTAATGTTTTCAAGCACGTTTGTGTTAGAACGTGAGCTCTGTTCTTTTTTACGCCAAGTTACACACACTTACCACTTTGCATGTGTTTCAGATTGTCATCTGGGCTAGCCATCAGTCCTGCACATTAAAAAGGCCTCCGAGTCATTGATTTATTCTATAAACACATAGAAAACATGTTGCCTGGTGTTTTACACACATACCCCCCAACTTTCCATTTCATCTCCATGTTTGCGTCTCCATCACCACCACCCCAGTCTGCCGTCATCTGCCTCCTGGTCCAGGGAGGGAGCTTTCTAAAAATGAAATGGTAGCTTTCAGCAGGGACCTGCCCACACTCACGACTTCCTTTGGCCTCAGAATAAAGACAAACCCCTAGGTGTGGCCAACATCCCTCCCCCTTGTCCGGCGCCTCCGCCTCGCCTGCCCCTGGGTGTCCCTGGCTGCTGGCTGTCCTAGGGTTCTCTCAAGCCCTCTAACTCACTGCAGTCCACCCTTCTCCCCCATCCGGAAGCCTCTGCCTGGAACCCTGTTCCATTTCTTCCTCTCACCAACGTCTGTTTGTTCTTCAGATCCCAGACCAGTCGTCCCTTCCAAGAGAAGTCCTTCCTGAGAGTCCCATCCACACCTCTCATGACCCTCATAGCATTTTGTACCTTTCCTTGTACAGAGCTTGACCCAGAATCAACTGGACATTCGAGATTGTTTGAGATCTGCCGCCCCTCTAGACTGTAAGCTCTTTAAGGGGAGGTGGTTATCTAGTTTTGCCACCACTGGATCCTTTTTTTTTAATTTATTGCGTATTTAATACTGGCTGCACTGGCTGTTTGCTGCTACGTGGGCTTTCTCTAGCTGCGGAGCGCAGTGACTACCCCCCGGCTGGGGTGTGTGGGCTTCTCGTTGCAGTGACTTCTCTTATTGTGGAGCACAGGCTCTCGGCGCGCAAGCCCAGGAGCGTGGTCCAGGAGCTGAGCTGCCTTGCGGCATGTGGGATCTTCCTGGACCAGGGATCGAACCCATGTCCCCTGCTTTGGCAGGTGGATTCTTAACCACTGGACCCCCAGGGAAGTCCTGGATCCTCCTATTTAACTGTGGCTGGAGTATAAATACAGAGAGGATGTGGGTACCAATATTCACTGAGTACCTCCTATAATCAGACACTTTTACAAACACCATCTCATGTAATCCTCATAATAATCTGATGTGGCAGGTAGCCATAGCTTCGTTTTACCAACAAGATCAGTGAAGCTGAGACAGTACAAATAAATAACTTGCCCAAAACTGGTAAGTGGCAGGGGAGGATTCTTGAATTCTAAGGCCACTAAGATCTTTCCATTAATGCCGGGCTGTTTCTGGAATCAAAAGCAAAAATCCCTACTACCCCAGTCATTAGAGAATCCATGTTTACAAATGAGAATTAAACAGAGAGAATGAGCAACAGGTCAAAAGTTTATGCTCCAAGGAAGGCATAAAACAAGGATATCACAGATTTATGTGAGGATCAGGCCTTCGCGAGACCTTCCTGATATTTGAGACTCATGAAAAGAAGCTCCCTACTTGGTCTGTTTGGTTCTTATTGGTTTTCTTGAAGCAAAATCTCACATTTCTAAATGGAGACAGACTGCTTCCTTTGGAATATTTTTTACATTGTTTTCTTCGGCGTCAACCTTTCCGATTCAGTCCAGCAAGTAGTCACTGTTTATTTCCTTTGGGTTTTTCTTTTTAATCCTTTTTTAGAAAGGCAGTACTTCTACCAGGAAAAAATGGTTACCAGAACCCTGGAGGTCAGCTGCTTTTGTGCAGTTGTCACCGGGTGTTTCCCCCAAATCGACTCTGTTACTTTGAGACAGCCTCAGCCTGGGAGCCGATGCTCGGGGGTGACATCAGCCTTCTGGATCTGGTCCAGAAGCCGCTCCTGATCCGGAAGTCTCGTCATCATGGGTGGAGGGCTGCCTTCTTTCTGCCATGCTTGTCGTTGTTTTAGTTTAGTCACTAAGTCGTGTCCGACTCTTTGAGATCCCATGGACTGTAGCCCACCAGCCTCCTCCGAGTATTTCCCAAGCAGGAATACTGGAGTGGTTTGCCATTTCCTTCTCCAGGGATCTTCTCAGATCAGGGACTGAACTGCGCTGGTAGGCAGATTCTTTACCATGCAAGCCCACTACCATAGCTAGGTCATTAATAATTCCTTCTCAGACTAGGAACTTCCCAATTAATATTAACTGGGGAAAGAATGGTCAGCCAGGGTTTCCACCAATGGGTGGTTTCCATATTTAAAGGGAAGCCCATTTAGAACAATGACCTTTGCCCGACCTAATGGATTCCTTTTTTCTGAAGCACTCTGGGTATGCTGTTCTGTAGTCAGAACTGGTGATCCCATTCATTCCTACAGAAATAGATTTACTAAAAAAAAAAATGATGTCTGCTGAAGCTGAAACTCCAATACTTTGGCCACCTGATGCGAACTGACTCCTTAGAAAAGACCCTGATGCTGGGAAAGATTGAAGGCAGGAGGAGAAGGGGACAACAGAAAATGAGATGCTTGGATGGCATCACCAACTCGATGGACATGAGTTTGAGTGAACTCCAGGCGTTGGTCATGGACAGGGAGGCCTGGTGTGCTGCGGTGCATGGGGTCGCAAAGAGTCGGACACGACTGAGCGACTGAACTGAAACTGATACAGACAATGGAATTTCAGGACCGAAATTCTGACACATCCCACAACATGGATTAGCCTTGAGGACAATGTATCAAGTAAGATAAGCCAGTGGCAAGGAGACAAATATTGAAAGATTCCACTTACAGAGATTCCCAGAGTCAAATCCACAGAGACAGAAAGCATCATGCTGGTTGCCAGGGGCTGAGGGGAGGGAAGGAATGGAAAACTAGTGTTGAATGGGTACAGAGTTTCAGTGGGGAAGACGAAATGATGTGAAGATGGATGGTAGTGATAGTTGCAAAAACAACGTGCTTGCTGGCACTGATTGTTTTGTTGCTTAGTTGCTCAGTTGTATCGAGTCTTTTGCAAACCCAGGGACTGAAGCCCATCAGGTTCCTCCATCTTTGGAATTTCCCAGCCAAGAATACTGGAGTGGGTTGCCATTTCCTTCTCCAGGGGATCTTCCCAACCCTGAGACTGAACCCACATCTCCTGCATTGATAGGTGGATTCTTTACCATTCAGCCACCAGGAAAGCTGTGCACTGAACATTAAATATGGTTAAAATGATACATTTTAATTTCTATATATTTTATCACAATGTAATAGCAATGTGTCTGAAGAGCTTTCTCCAAAGTCTTGCCTATTTTCCTTATAATTGTTCACTAGATGGACAGGGAGGCCTGGCGTGCTGCAATTCATGGGGTCACGAAGAGTCGGACACGACTGAGTGACTGAACTGAACTGAGTTGCTCCTTTACACTTACTATCTTGAACCTTGCTTCTCAAAGTGTAGTCCCTGGGCCAGCAGCACCAGCTTTACCTGGGCGCTTGTTATAACTAGAGAATCTCAGACTTGTCCCAGACCTACTGAATTGGAATTTGCATCTAATAAGACCCCCAGGTGATGGTGTGAAAGCTAATGTTTGAGAAGCCTCACTCCAGACCAGTGTCATGCAAGCTTGACTGCATATTGGAAGCACCTGAGGAGCTTTAAAAATACTGATTTAATTGTTGGGTGTGGCCATGCATCAGGAGTTGGAACCACTCACCAGGTAATTCTAACTTGCAACCAAGGTTGCAAGGATCTACCAATATGGAAATAAATTGGAGTAACTCCCACACCAATATCCTTGACTTTATCATGTTTGCAAAGCCCATGTCACAGGCCCTAGGGTTAGGGCACGTGGACATCTTTGGGAGACCATGATTCTCTCTACTATAGGATAACTATGATTACCAGCCAGTCTCCACAGCATCATCTCTATATACAGCCATCAACACACATCAACAAAATTTCCCCTCACTTCTGACCTAGAGTTGAACAATTAGAATGACTGAGTTTTGGGAAGCAGAGACCTCCAACAATGAGGGGTTTTCTTCCAAACGCCTCTATCACACGTTGATGTTGATACGTAACGTGTTTCCAAGGCAGGAAAAGATGCAAGATTTGCAAACCTAACTCAAAATGATCTTTACCAGATTTGCCTGTAGCTTATGAAAACTTTCTTTTCTGCAGCACATCAAAACTTCCCTGGTGACCCAGTGGTTATGACTCACTCCATGCTCACATTAGGGGGTTGGGGTCAGTCCCTAGTGAAGTGGGATCCCACACGTCACATGCCAAGGTCAATTAAAAAATAATTAATTTTTAAAAATAGAACGTAGTACATCAAGATGTTTTAATAATTTTTAGAATGCTATTAATAAAAATGTAAAAATATACCAAACTTGATTTTTCATCTATTTAGAACAAGAATTAATCACGCTTCCAGTTAGAAGAGAACTATTTACAGAGTATCCTGTCAAGGTTCCTTTTAATTTGTCATTTAGTAACAAATCACTGAGATTATTTTTAGAACGAAGTGAAAATGTCCAAGCATGGGAAAATTAATTAATACAAAGCTTTCTTCCCTAGTATAACCAATAATATTAAATTCTAAAAGAGGCTTGATGAAGAATTTAAAGTGATTACGTAATACAAAAGATAAGTGCATGCTTACATTTTCTACAATTTTAAAAAATATTTTGAGTTACAATTGACAGTGAGAATGAAAGGGTTAGTCACTCAGTCGTGTCGGACTCTGTGCGACCTTGTGGACCAGCCCACCAGGCTCCTCCATCCATGGGATTCTCCAGGCAAGAATACTGCAGTGGGTTTCCATTTCCTCCTCCAGGGGATCTTCCTGACCTAGAGCTCCAACCCAGGTCTCCCTCATTGCAAGTGTGTTCTTTACCCTCTGAGCTACACTTGACAAGCTAACCTTAAAATATCATGAAGTTCTGCTAGCATTTGGTACAACCGTAAGTGACTCAGCACCTGAATTCAGCCACACTTGAACTCCTCCTCTAAACCCTGAGTAGTGAGACAAATCCTCTGATCATAGTCTCGGATGTTGTAAGAGTGTCAACATTCTGGAGGAAGACCCCGAAAACTTCTGTGCTTAACTCATAACAAACCAGTAAAAACAAAACAAAACAAAAAAAAACAGCTCCAAACAGCCCCGCTTTGAGTAGCATCATTTTAAAGAGAGTGGTCAGAGATTGCCTTTTGAAAGAGGTGACATTTGAGCAGAGACTTGAAAGGAGTCGGGGAGAGCCAGCCTAGTACATAAATGGGGGAAGAGCCGTCTAGACTGAAGAACAGCAAGTGCAAAGTCCCTGAGGCAGAAACATGCTCTCTGTCCTGTAGAAACACCCGAGAGAGCCACAGTAAAGACGGGATGAGGTGATGGGAGATGGAGTTGGAGGATCCAGGTGGGGGCCAGATGAACAATGGGCTTTGCGGCCACGGTAAGAACTTTTGACTTTGCTTAGAGTGTAGAATTTGAGCTGAGGGGTATCACATTTTGACTAAACAACATAATTAATTCACTCCTGATGTAAATTTCACAGAGACTCCCAGGATCCCTCTGCACATGGTAATCTTACTAGTGGTCAGGAAGGTCTGAGTTGAAAGGAGAAAAGGAATGCCACAAGCCCCCTTTTTGTAAGCTCCCCAATTTCTCCCCTTTACTTACTTATGGCTTCTCCTTCCCAGCCAGAGGATCGCTTCCTGTCACCACTGAATCTGACAGCATCTTCTTAACGCACTCAGGTCTCCCAGCTCTCCTCCATAGCACAGTCTCAAATTAGTCACGAACTTATCACACAGTGAACAAACGTAACCTTTTCTAAGTCACTTGGGTCTTCATGTTTGAACCCAAATGACTGTCCTCTGCTTTAAACTAACCCTCCCCTTTACCCTTTGCCTCTTAGTGTGTGCATAGGACTAAATTCTGGGGCTTGAGCAGAAGTGATGTGTGTAATTTTCAAGTCATGCTTTTGACTGAGTGAGTTACCAGGACCGGGAGTGTCTAGGTCGGATCATGAGATTAAAAAAACTGCAAGCTGGGGATTTCCCTGGTGGTCCAGTGGTTAAGACTCGCCTTCCAGTGCAGGGTGTGTGGGTTCGGTCCAGGGGATGTAGCCAAATACAAAAAAACACATGTTGAAGACTGCAAAGTAACTGGGTAAGCATTTGAGGCCCTACTAGCTTAGACTTTTCTGTGTCAGAGAAATAAATCTCTTACCTAAGAGTATCTTACCTAGGGCAGTATTATTTTGGATCCTCTCTTTTATGGCAGATGGCCTGGTATCCTAACTAATTTCACCATCAAAAGAAGGTAATAAAGCAAGGGGAGGGAACCATGAATGAAGAAACAAAAGTCAAACTTGACTCACTTCATAGTTCAGCTTGAACGTAATCGCGAATGTTTTGGAAAAATGAAATAAATAACTGTAATTCATCCAAAGAAATAAAAAAATTTCTTAAGTGACAAATGCTTTTGCCCTCATTTCCTCTCATGTGAATTGACAGAAGAAAATGCAGATCCACATACACATACCCAGCTCATGTCAGTGACCTTAACCATCAGGGTGGACCATGGCGATCCTATCCTTTCTCATCTCTATCTGAGGATAGACTTGGTCAGTATGTTTCACAGCTGATGGCCACAGGTACTGAATTCTCATCTCAGAATGAATGGTCTGTCTGTGACATTTGACCATCTTCCAAAGCAGGTAAGCCTTGCAGTTACAAGTAGACTTTTCCATAAGGGATCCCTCAATGTTCACATCAGGGCTAAGATGAAGGTCAGGGTCATGCCCAAGACCTCATTCATCAGGTTGGAGTTTATGTTCCATGTGGCAAGAAAGGGAACAACAGAGGTTGAGCAATCAGACCTGGCTCTTCACAAGGCATTTGATGACCTGTCCTGTATCTCAGAGCACCATGTAGCCCCCCTCTCTTTGCTGCCTGTGGCCAGGGTTGGAGAAAATGCCAGCTATCCATTCCCAACACTGTCTGCTTCAGCTCTCTTAAATGAAGAATTCTTGAAAGTGTCATTCTTTTCTTATCTGATGGGTAGAAAGAGCTGCAGGCTCAAGTCTGGCTTTTTTTTTTTTTTTAAGGTTTTTCAATGTAGACTATGACTGAGGATGAGATGGCTGGATGGCATCACTGACTCGATAGACGTGAGTCTGAGTGAACTCCGGGAGTTGGTGATGGACAGGGAGGCCTGGCGTGCTGCGATTCATGGGGCCGCAAAGAGTCGGACACGACTGAGCGACTGAACTGAACTGATATTTATAGCCTTTATTAAATTTGTTACAATATTGCTCCTGTTTTATGTTTTGGTTTTTTGGCTGCAACGCATGTGAGATCTTCGCTCTCCAACTGGGGATCGAACCCACACTCCCTGTGTTGGAAGGCAAAGTCTTAACCACTGGACCACCAAGGAATTCCCATGGTGTTATCGTTTTTAATTCCTTGGACATTTTAGCTATGAAATAGTTAAGACAATTGCAAAGAGTGAGAGGCACCGTAACAAATATCCTTGCACTCACTACCCAGCAGAAGGAATAAAATGTTACTAACAAAGGTCCATCTAGTCAAAGCTATGATTTTTCCAGTAGTCATGTATGGATGTGAGAGTTGGACTATGAAGAAAGCTGAGCGCAGGAGAATTGATGCTTTTGAACTGTGGTGTTGGAGAAGACTCTTGAGAGTCCCTTGGATGCAAGGAGATCCAACCAGTCCATCCTAAAGGAGATCAGTCCTGAACGTTTATTGGAAGGACTGATGCTGAAGCTGAAACTCCAATACTTTGGCCACCTGTTGTGAAGAGCTGACTCATTGGAAAAGACCCTGATGCTGGGAAAGATTGAGGACAGGAGGAGAAGGGGAAGACAGAGGATGAGATGGTTTGATGGCATCACCGACACAGTGGACATGAGTTTGAATAAACTCTGGGAGTTGGCGATGGACAGGGAGGCCTGGCATGCTGCAGTTCATGGGGTCGCAAAGAGCTGGACTTGACTGAGTGACTAAACTATTATAGGAGACTTCTATGTATTCCTTTCTTTCTTTTTGAATCTGGCTTATCTTTAATTTGGAACTAACCATTCCCAGGCATTTCTTTATATTTTATTTTAATACATATACATATACTTCTAAATAATGTTACTTAATATTGTACATTTGAAGCATTTTATAGAGTAATACTACCTGCATTCTACTGCAACTTTCTATTCAACACTGAGTCATCCATTGGCTTGAAATGTGTAGCTCTGTTTCATTCATTTTCACTGCCTTGAGAGGGAAAAGGCAGCCCACTCCAGTATTCTTGCCTGGAAAATCCCATGAACAAAGAAGCTTGACAGGATATAGTCCATAGAGTCATTAAGAGCTGGACCTGACTTAGTGACTAAACCACCATATAATATATAAATATTGTATATATTGTACATATATATGTAATATATATGACATATATACTACAATTTGTTTACCCATTCTCCTGCAGATATGTATATAAAACACCTTTAAAAAAATAAATGAGTCTCTTAACACTGTGTAAACTGTGGCACTTAAAACTGTGTTTCCTAGAGCCATACCATCTCAGATAGTAGCCATGAGCTGTGTGTAGCTACTGAAAACTAGAAACCTGCCAGGTCCAAACTGAGACATGCCATAGCTGGAATATATGCCGCAGATACCTAAGACATAGTGTAAGAGAAGGAAAAGAAAGCATCTCCTCGTTAATCTCTTAATATTATTATCCATTTTTCCTGTTTCTTTTTGCTTTTTAAAACTATACTTACTAGAAAATTCAAAATTACATATTTGCCTTGCATGTGGATTTCATGGTATTTCGATCGGTCAGCCACCTCTGGACTGTAAACTTTTGGTGGTCTGGGGCCCAGTTCATCCCATTCATCCTTATAAAGCCAGTGCTCACAACATCAATGGTACAGAGACGTGCCTGGGATTCAGCTACTGAACAGGTGAATGAATTGGTGAATGGCCACAGGAGACGATCGCTGAAGATTAAATGGGGACAATTGCTCCCATAATTCCACTTAGTTCAACCCTTCACCCTCAAGAAGTTTGCAAATGGAATTGTTAGGAATCACACCTGAACCTCATTTTGTCTGTCAACCCCTAGGTTCACCACAGGTGGACACAGGACCCTCCCCACACTCAGGTGAGTGGAGGTTGACTGTTGTTCCTGGGGAAGGCCCGCCAGCCATGGTGGCCTAATGCAACTGTGTTTGTGCTCAAGTCTGTTACTGCTGTATGGCGTCACTGAGCCCAAGTCTATTACTGCTGTATGGCATCACTGAGCCCAAGTCTATTACTGTTATATGGTGTCACTGAGCCCAGCTATGTGAGTATGTGTGTGTGTGTGTGTGTGTGTGTGTGTGTGTGTGTGTGTGTGTGTAAACCAGAGAGGACCATCCATCCCCTGGAGTCTGACATCCTCATTTTTGTTTGACAACATTTCAGTCAAAAATAATCTTCCTGTCACCTACCCTCGATTCATATTATTTACTTGGCTCAGCTATTGGCAAGAAGATCAGTTCTTCCTGCTGCCCTTGCACAATTCCAGTGTATTGCCCCGATCCAGTGTTTCTGGGGGTTCCTGAGCCACAGTGGAAACATGCAGAGTGATGTAGACACCCAGATAACCAGGAAAGTGGCCTGTGCCTAAACACTGTTGTGTCTCTAGAGAAACCCAGCAGATGAAAAACCAAGAGTTACCAAACAATGAAGAAATTTTTAAAAAAGTTATATATGACTCTATGCACTATTTAAAGAGTGCGTACTCCTTGGGCATTTTAAACACATTTTGCACTACTTTAGAAGTTGCTTCAGATTTCTTCAGGGACCTTTGACTGCATAGGATTGGGGTGGAGGCTCTGTCCCTGTTTGGTCCAGGGTGAGTGGTGTGGGAGCTTCTTCTACAAGATTAAGTGATAAAGAAAAAGGTTGACTTGTGTTCTTTTATCTAAGTCCAAGGAGCATCTTTGTGGGTGTGGAGTAGGAAAGGAAGCAGATAAACCTTTCTCTCCTCCCTGAATCCACAAGGAAAAAGAGGGAACCACAGTATCAAAGGTCTGGCCCAAATCTAGGGAAAAAAGGTCTCCCTGAGGAAAAATAAATCCCAAGTTCAAAGGCTGGGACACTTCTCAGGGCGACTGAGAGCGTACTACTTCATTTCTTTTACTTCAGTGAACTCAGTCATGAAAACAGTGAAGGCATAAAATGTTTCATGTTGACGATCATTTACAAAATTCAGGCAACTCCCTGGCAATCTGCTGCTTAGGACGCGGCACTTTCACTTCCTGAGGCCTGGGTTCAATCCCTGGTTGGGGAACCGAGATCCTGCAAGCCAGCAGTGTGCACCGTCCCCCACCAGACCTAGCCGCTCACTCTGTCACGCTCCAGGGGCCCCCAGTTCCTCGCCAGTGTAATGAGAGGATCACCCCGGCGGAGGGACAGGCAATTGCATGTTTGATGTCACCAGTCGCCCTCCTGAGCGGGGCCAGCAGCACTCTGTTCTGAGCCCAGAGCTAACCTCTGAGTCCTGGTCAAACACTATGATCTAGGAAGCCACCTATAGTCACAGAGATGCCACCTACAGTCACAGGATCCTCTTTGACAAAACAAAAGGGAAGCCTGTTGAATGGGATAAGATACTTGCAAATTATACGACTGATAAAGGGTCAATATCCAAACTATACAAGCAGCTTATAGAACTCGGTTTTAATAAAGGAAAAAAACAACTTGACTAAAAAAAATGGGCAGGAGACCTGAATTTGACATTTTTCTAAAGAAGGTGTGCAGATGGCTAAGAGCACATGCAAAGACGGTCAACGTTGCTAATCTGAGAAATGCAAACCAAAACCACTGTGGGATATTGCCGGGTCCGCGCCGGTGGATCCAGGGTGATTCGAAGGTGGGGACGGAGTCGGAGTCCTAGGAAAAACTTATCTAATTACAGATAGGGAGGGACTAGGAATTTAGCAGAGCAAAAGAGGCCGAATAACTTGGTTAACACAGGGTGCCAATCACCACCTACATAGGCCGCAGTCGTCCTCCCATTCTCCCGAAGGAGAGCAGGCACTGAGGCCTCCCCCCGACCCCCACACCCGGTCCATCTTAGAAGCCCAGGCAGAATTAGTAGGCTTGGTGTGTCCTATGCACCAGATGGGAATTCGACCAGAAATAGTAAGAGAGAGAGAAAGGGGCCGAATAACTTGGCTTACGTGGGGTACCAATAAAATTCCAGACAAGGAACTTGCACCATATGCATGGTGGGCACCCACACTCCAGATGGGAATTCAGCCAGAAAATTGGGGAGCAGAAAGGAACGACATGAGGGAATCAGTCTTTCCGGAACTGATCCGATTTCTTTATTTTTGGGTTTGCTTATATACCTTTTGTTACATATAGGGATGAATACAGAGTCACGCGGGGGTCAGCAGTCCTGACCTTATCAAAATCAGGTGCTTTACATAAAAAAAGTTTTAGGAGTTTTACATCATCTTCAAGCCATTTCTGCCTGCTGACATTTACAACTCTTTCTTTCTGATAACCAAAAAACTTATTTTTTCCAAGGGTGTTTTTCCTTAAACCAAGCACCACCCTCCAAATAAAGTCGCATTCCTATAGGGTGAGGGTGTAGTGAGTTACAATCAAGAAAGGAATTTATTTAACCCAAGGTTAACATGATTAATCTTAAAGGTTAATACTTATTTCTCCTATATGCTTAAAGGTTAAGACTTATTTCTCCTATATGTTAATCCTTATTTCTCCTATATACTTAAAGGTTAAGACTTAGTTCTCCTATATGTTAATCCTTATTTCTCCTATATACTTAAAAGTTAAGACTTAGTTCTCCTATATGTTAATTATATTCATTATAAGCTCAGGGAATATGAAGGTTTTAGCAACAAACATCAGTCCAACAAATGAAAATCCTTTCACCAATGTTCCTCTTAAGGTCTACTCAGTCTTAAGATAGTGACAAAGTTACATTTTTGCATAGCAAGGACACAGTGATTTATAACAAAGTACAGTGATCTATTACAAGAGAGAAAATTCATTAACTCAGAAAGTCTAATATTGCTAACATCAAAAACTACTATATTTCCTTTTCTATATTCCAAATACATTGATTAATATATTCCCAGGTACCTAAAAGATATGGAGGCCTGGCGGCAAGCATTGACTCAACAACAAGAAAAAGTCCTATGTTAATTAAGATTCTCAGAATACTCCAAAACTCTCTGTGCTGTTTATGGTTGAGAGGTAGTAAACAATCATGTGTCCACAGAGAGGTTTAACCTGAGACGCCCTTGTCCCACCTAGGGCAGGGAATTAGCGGCAATTATTGACACAACAATTGAAGAAACCCTTTATCAATATAATTCCCAACCAACCCACTATACTTAATAATTTCTAACTTTCCACAGGAATTTGCCTTTAGTAAGTCAAAACATCTCGTGCCTCTCATGGTTGGAGGGCTGTTGTGGCCGGAGGAACCTACACAGACAGGCTAGATACCCTTCAGAGGAGTCCAGTAAGTTGAAACACTCTAGTCACACCCAGGAATTTTTACTGCCTTGGAGCTGCACGTTTACTTCTTCTTGGAGGGAAACAGTTATGGGGGAGAGCCCCCCGTAGGTGAGAGTACAGGACAGACTCTGGTTTTGGGGTTAGATGCTCGGGAGCAGGGGAATTTCCTGAGGCTTGGTCACGCCTTTGCGTATGCCGAAGCCCCCTTCCTCATGACCTTTGCCATGGGCGGAGTTCCTCACACTGGCCCCCAACAGGATATCACCTCACACCTGCCAGAACGGCTGTCATTAAAAAGCCTAGAAATAACACATGTTGGAAAAAGGGGACCCTAGCACACCATTGGTGGGAATGTAAGTTGGTGCAGCCACTATGGAATACAAAATGGAGGGTCCTCAAAAAACTGAAACTAGAAGGACCATAGGATCCAGCAGTCCCACTCTCGGGTGTGTAGCAAAGAAACCAAAGACACTAATTCAAAGAGATGCATGCCCCGCAAGGTTCACAGCAGCCTTATCCATTACTAATAATAGCCACTACATGTAGTCAACACAGGCGTCCATCAGCAAATAGACAGATAAGGAAGATGTGCTACATATGGCCAGTGGGATATTACAGCCATAAATGAATGGAACTTTGCCGTTGGTAACAAATCAATGGACCTTCAGGATAAAATGCTTGGAGAAATGTCAGACAGAGAAATATAAATACTGTAAGTTATGATGGAAGCGGAGCTAAAAAACAGCCAACAAACAAAAGAGAAAGAGACTCACAGGTATAAAGAACAATCTAGTGGGCGGAGGGGAGAGAAGAGGGGCAAAGCTGGGGCAGGAGATCAGCAGGCTCACTCCGGGATTCCCCCAGCAGTCCAGGGTCAACAGTCCCTGCTCCCGCCGGAGGGCGGCTTAGTTCCCCGTGAGGAACTAAGACTTCTGCACACCGCATGGCCAAATATACAAGTGTGTATAAAATCAAACCAAGCAACTGGCTAGTCTGCAGGTTAAAAAAGAGAGACAGAGAGGTATAAACTACTCTGTATAAAATAAGGTACAAGGATATAGTGTACAGAGCAGGGGATATCGCTAATGTTTTATAACCACTTTCAAGAGAGTACACGCTATAAAAATACTGAATCACTGTTACCTACCTGAAACTGATACTGTAAATCAACTATACTTCAATTTAGACAAAGAAAGATTGACAGACACTTCATTGCAAAGCATATACAAATGACAAAGCACGCAAAGAAATGTTCAGCATCATTAGCCATCATGGAAATGCAAATAAAAGCCATCACGAGACACCAGAACACACCTATCAGAATGAGGAAAAAATCTGTGATAACACAAAATGCTGGCAAGGGTATGGAATTATTGGGTCTCTCGTACGTTGCTAGTGGGAATATAAAATGGTGCAGCCTGTCTAGAAAACAGTTTTTCAGTTTCTTAAAAAACAAAACAAGCGTTTACCATATGATTCAGCAACTGCACTCTTCGGCATTTACTCCAAGAAACAAAACCTTATGTTCATGCAAAACCTTTACACAAACGTGCACAGCAGCTTTATTCACGATAACCTCAAACTGGAAACAACTCAGATGTTCAACAGGTGACTGGTTAAACAACCTGAAGTACATCTGTGTCATGGAACACTATTCATCGATAACAGGGAATGGACTCCTGACTCACCACAACCTGGATGGACCTCAAGCAGAAAAAAGCCAATCACAAAGGTTCTATATTGTACGATTTCAGTTATGTAACAGGTAGGGAAAACCGATTAGTGATTGCCAGGGCCAAGGGTGGGAGTTGGGGAGACAGGAAAAGGCAACACAAGGCCGCCTGGGGTGATGAACAGCTCAGTATCTTAATTATGCTGCTGGTTACGTGACGGCACATGTGATAAAATTGCATCGGATGGCTCACACACATACACAAACACATACACAACATACACATGTGTGCGTGCACGCTCAGTTGCTTCAGTCGTGTCCCACTCTTTGCGACCCCATGGACTGTAGCCCGCCAGGCTCCTCTGCCCATAGGGATTCTCCAGGCAAGAGAACTGGAGTAGGTTGCCATTTTCTTCTTCAGGAATCTTCCTGACCCAGTGATCAAACTCGTGTCTCTTGTACCTCCTGCATTGATAGGCGGGTTCTGCACCAACAACCCAGACACACGAGTGCTCGTAAAATTAGTGAAATCTGAATAAGCTCCCTGGATCCTCTCAGCATCAGTTTCCTGGCTTTGATACTATCCTACAATATTCCTTCTTCTTCTTTTTTTTTTTTGCCAAACTGCTCTGTGTTCAGTTCAGTCGCTCAGTCATGTCTGACTCTTCGCAACCCCGTGAATCGCAGCACACCAGGCCTCCCTGTTCATCACCATCTCACTCAGACTCATGTCCATCGAGTCCGTGATGCCATCCAGCCATCTTATCCTTGTTCATCCCCTTCTCCTCCTGCCCGCAATCCCTCCCAGCATCAGTCTTTTCCAATGAGTCAACTCTTCTCATGAGGTGGCCAAAGTACTGGAGTTTCAGATTTAGCATCATTCCTTCCAAAGAAATCCCAGGGCTGATCTCCTTCAGAATGGACTGGTTGGATCTTCTTGCAGTTCTAAGGGACTCTCAAGAGTCTTCTCCAACACCACAGTTCAAAAGCATCAATTCTTTGGTGCTCAGCCTTCTTCACAGTCCAACTTTCACATCCATACATGACCACAGGAAAAACCATGGGGAATCTTAGTTTCCCCACCAGGATCAAATCCACATCACCCACAGTGGAAGCTCTGAGTCTGAACCACTGGACCGTCGGGGAAGACCAGATGCTGTACCATAGATGTTACCACCAGAGAAGGCTGGGCACGGGGTACAGCTGACTTTCCCTGCATTTCTTTTTCTCCTGCAACTTCTTGTGATCCTATCATTATTTCAAAATGAAAAGTCAAAACTGCAATTGGGTGTAAAACAAATTTTTAAATTTAAAATTGCCTCAGGATAGACACATTTATAGAACTGACATTTTACATACATACCAATTTGCTTCAGTAAGTATCGTTGTTATTTAGTCACTAAGTGGTGTCCGATTCTTTTGTGCGCCTCATGGACTGCAGTCCACCAGGCTCCTCTGTTCAAGGGATTCTCCAGGCAAGAATTCTGGCGTGGATTGCCATTTCCTTCTCCAGGGGGTCTTCCCAATCCAGGGATTGAACCCCCGTCTCCTGCACTGGCAGGTGGGTTCTCTGTCTCTGAGCCACCTGGGAAGCATTTTCGCTAAGTGTGTCTCCCTGTAAATTTGTCCTGCCTTTTCTTTCCCCGTGCTCTGTTCTGCCAAATGTAGCCTTAGACAGTTGGTATGATTCTAGTGGACTGTTGTATGATTTTTTAGATTTTTGCTAGATGGATCTAGATGTCATATGTGGGCAGTCAACTGCATCAGCTGGGTTGCACACTGTGGTTACTTTTGCAAACATCTCAAGGGAAATCTTGTTGCAGCATAAATAGATTCTGTGATTCCACACAGGAGGAGCAAGCTTGCTCAGCCTTGTGGGTGTCAGAGGGTTATGAGTATTTTTCAAGACTCTCACTTGCTGAATTCCACCTTTATCTTACTCTCCATGTTTGCTAAGACATCTGATACCCTTGAGGTGTATTCTTTTAAATAATGTGACTTTTTAAAAGTACATAATCCCTGCTGATCTCCTATTAGGTGCCAGCTGTATTGTGTGTATTATTTACAACTCACACTAATCCAGAGAAAACACATGTTTTTTATTTTTCCTTAAGATGTAGACATGAGAAGCTGTTTATCTTAAGTCGTTCTTGAATAGCATTCCAGTAATGCTGTTACTGCTCACAGCACTGTTGAAACTCTCCTTTGGGGCTTTATTTTTATTTACATGTTGACTCTGTGGCATATTCTTTTTTTCAATTGACCTCAATTGTGGAGATTGTTCCTCTTTTTAGTTTAAAATTTAGTTAGCTACGTACCTATCCATCCATATTTATTTTTCATCAAAAGCAATTCAGCACAAACAGAACATTGAGATGTTAGTTTTTCACTTACCAGGTTAGAAAAATTTATCTCTGGTACCAGTAAGGAAGCTGAGAAAAAGGAAATCTTTGCTTGCTGGAGTGTGTTTTGCTACAATATTTTTGGAAATCAGTTTGGCAGTATATATGTCCAAAGCTTTCAAAAAGGTTCACTCCTTCTCATGAAGGATTTCACTTCCAGGCATGTATGCTTTCCAGGTGGAGGCAGTGATAAAAACAGGCTAGACAATACAGGAGACATAAGAGACACAGATTCCATCCCTGGGTCGGGAGGACCCCCTTGGAGGAGGGCATAGCGACCCACTCCAGTATACTTGTCTGGAGAATCCCATGGACAGAGGAGTCTGGTGGGGTACAGTTCACAAGGTCGCAAAGAGTCAGACAGGACCGAACAACTTAGCATGCATGCACATGATGTATTTTACAGTTTATCCAAAGTGATGTTCATTGCAGTTAGTATGGAATAGAGGGAAATAAAAATCCAGTCCATTGCCGACAGAACGTGTTCCAACCCCTAGATTACCGGGATGGTGCTCTTTTTTTGGCCACACTGCATGGCTTGCAGAATCCCAGCTCCCCAGCCAAAGGTCAGACCTGGGCCCCAGAGGGTGAGAGTACGCGTCTGCTCAGGTGTCTCGGCTGCAGTCTGCCAAGCTCCTCTCGGCACGGGATTTCGCAAGCAAGAAAACCTAGAGAGAGGTTTGCCATTTTCGCCTCTAGGGGATTTTCTCCACTGGGGAATGAACCTGCATCTCCTGCATTGACAGGCAGATTCTTTACTTCGAGCCACCAGGGAAGCCCGGAGGTGAGGGCAGAGAATCCTAACCTCGAGGCCACCAGTGAACTCCCTGCGGTGTTAACGCATCTTCTCACCAAGGGAGTCACGGTGGGGTGATCACAGGAAGAAACTGAGCCCTGCTGCCGGGGTGTAGCTAGAGGTGGTTGGGGAGGCTGCGCCACCCCTTCCCTGCAGCAAGTGTTATAGAGTTCCAGCTAATTCATTTGCATCTCAAAGTGAAGGTATTTTAGCTGACTTCTGTTTTGCATGTGTAAAGGGCCCAGCACTCATCCTGCAGTAAGAGTTCAATGCATTCAGATTTTGAGCACGTGCGTCATAAATGCAGACCTTCCAGGACTGCTGTTTTGATGTAAACAATTATTTAGATATGCATATTATCACATGCTCATTTGCAAATCAGTCTCATTCAAAGGCTTTTCTTCAGCGCCTTGGTACTGGTTGCCTTTCTTTCTCTTCCTCCATCCCTTTGCTACCAGTGATTTCATCTTCTTATTCATCCTGCCCTTTTCATACAAAACGACTGCGTTCTTCAAAGATGCCAATACTGGGAAAGACAAAAGCAGAGGAACTATTATTGCATTCTGAAAGAAACCAAACGCATTTAATGACCCTGCACTGGACTCCATGCTAAAAAAAAAAAGCCAAAACTGCTGTCGAGCACATTTCCAATGCAACTGGTGCGATTAGGATGAGATTCACAAACAACAACCGTATTGTGCCAATGTTAAAATTCTGATTTTGGTAATTGTACTATGATAATGTATATTCTTAGGAAATAACCATATTTATGTTAGGACCTAACTGGAGCCAGGACAGGCTCTAAGGGGCAGGCTAGGCCTGAGGTTTAGTCTCTAGGAAAGCTGAGGCACTGGGAACTCCCCGCAGGCAGTGTAGCTTGACCAGATCAGAAAAAATCCCCATAGCCCCCTGCCCCCTCCCACC